>JAULKK010000008.1:9170995-9188067 GCA_032355705.1 Rubia peregrina
GAAAAAAAGAAGGCAGTGCGTGATTCACACGCACGAGCACAAACCAGGCGTGTGAATCTCACTCGCACGCTTTGCCGCCCTCTACTGCCATCTCTGTTTACTTCCCTCCACCACACTTTAACCTTCTTCGCCCTTTCACCATCTCCGTTCGCCTCCATCCACCCCCACCTGCACCATCTCTGCCCCTGCCACCGTTTCACCATCTTCGTTCACCTCACTGCACTTTTGCCTTCACCGCCACCCAGCCTGTCGAAACCCTAGTCCTCTCACCCCGCCACCACCATCTCTGCCCCCCACCTAGCATCCCCCTCAAACCCCAGCCCGGGAGGCGAAGCTCGTGATCATCAGACCTGGGAGTGACAACATGGACGATGGCTCCGACGAGGATCAGGACGGTGCCGCCGACAAGCCTCCCCAGAATCGAAGAACTCACAAGTGAATCGTTAGTCTAGAATCGAACAAAACACATGTGAAATTCTGATGAAATTCTGAACTCACAACTCGAAGAACTCAAATAAAGAAGGGATATAATAGTAACTTCACTATTTTTCATTTTTATTAAAAATTAGAGGGGTAAAATTGACTTTTCATATAATTTTGGCCTCAAACTGCCAGAAAATGTTATATTTTCACATAAACTAACTATCTAGGGTTATATTTGTACTTTCAATTATCACAGGCTTATATGTGCACTTTCGTGAATTATGTAGGATTATATATGCACTTCGCTCAATATTTTTTTGTAAAGTTTTATTTTAGACTATTTTAGAAGAATATATATTTTAAAATATTTTTAAAATTATGGAAAACTCATTACGATAAATGAAAATAAAAATTAAATCACCATATTAATTACTACCTCCGTCCCAACAAACATGACACATTTGCTTTTGCCTCGCTTTTTATGCAAGTTGATATGGTAGGGAATAATAGTGGATAAGTAGGGATGTTTTGGAAAAATTGTGATCCCAGTCTGAAAGTTAAAGTTAAAGATGATATTGTGAGAATTTAACAACGTGTATTTTTTTTTCTATTTTGGGTAATTTTCAAAGTATACCATTTGTATTGGAACGGACGAAAAAAGAAATTGTGTCATTTTTTATGGGACGGGGGAAGAAATTAATAAGGTGATTTAATGTTTATTTGCATGTATTGTAATGAGTTTTCCATAATTTTGAAAATATTTTAAAATATATCACGAAATATAAATAATTATAATATGACATTGAAAGTTATAGCATCAAGATTTATCATGATTAGTCTAACCGTTATGCGGTCTAATGGAAGATGATCTCAAACTTTGAAATAAGTATTTTTAGTAGCTAACCAAAAACCGAAAGTTACTTAGTTTATAAGTAAAGCGTGACATTTATTTCATCCAATGTCATGGATTAAAGTGTACTAGCTTAACTTATGATTTGGGAGCATTTGTAAGCATGTATTAACTCTTAGATTTGTGAGATTTTAAGACTCATATCTATTTTAATTTTTTTTCTTATGCTTCTTGCTATGTTTTTGTGATGAATGAGATTAGCATGTACACCTAGTTGAATTCTTTGCAAGATTTAGTGTTAGGCTAGGGAATGAACCGAGGAGTATTACGTTTCTACGACTATTGGGATGCGGTGTATTAACCATGAGGTTGTTGAAGACACATGTGCCCGTGTTGGTAATAGAATTAGTCGAGTGTTAGGTTATTTTGCGGACGATAAGCGAGGTCATTCGGAAAATGGGACGGGTGATGTTATTGACTCGATTAGGATCGTAGTATTATACCTAAAAGTTATATCCCTAGTTTTTAGCAACTAGGCAGGAATACCCCTAGATTTATCATGAGGTATTAGTGTCCTAAGTGACACAAGATAGGTTTAGGATGGATATTTGTGGTGTAGGTCCTGATTATCCATGCTACTTCCAGGTTTAATTTACTGCGTGCATTCACAAGTTTATTAACCCTGGAAGTGAGGGATAAAGGTGGTAGTGAAAGCGCTTCACTACCTATAAGAGGAGGAGGTGAGATGTTAAAGAGAGGGTAGAACCAACATGGTGTCATAGATCAAGGGGGCTCTTGGGGAATCAACATCTCTGCATCATTAATCATGTGATGCAAATGCCCCTAAGACTCATTATGACTATTTTTATCTCGTAATCTTAGTTTATGCTTGCTATTAGCAGTTTAATATTTTCAACAAAATATTCTCCATGTTTTCTACTCCTAACACACATTCTCGTAATTTGGTTTTTGGCTTCTGCATTATGCTGGCTGCACTATCTGTTTACTCCTTCTTGTTGCAGTCATCTTCCTTGTATCTTTCAAACTAGCTGGACTGTAGAATGTTGGTACTGCTGGTCTTTTCCTCTATTAATGTAGATTGCAGACATAGCTGTTGTGGAAACAAAACAGACCATTTGTGTCATCTGCTACGAAGATACTCTACTACAATTTTCAGAAACTTTGATGTATTGGAAGTAAATCATGCCATTCCATTTTGCAAGTTGCTCTACACTATGAGGCACTGTGAAAACCATGAGGCACTCTGATCATCAGCCTGCTTCTCAACCATCAAAGCCTCCTAATGGCAATGCAATTACAGCAGCTCTCTCCATTCATGATCAGCTGCTACTGAGGCATGGGAACTCAGTCCTTCCATGTATGGCTATTTCATAAATTAACACAGGGGGTGGAGATTTATGAAATGGAATCACATGGAAGGCTTCTAGGAGCATCTCATGATCTTTTTGATATCTCCTTTGTTCATAAAGGTGTAGAGATTCGTGTAAAAATTTTGTCTTCTCAACCATCAAAGCTTTTAGCTTCATGCAACTCACTTTAAATATTACTTTTATTTAAGGCATGGGGAGCCTTTTAATATAAACCCCAACCTATTAAAAAAATACACATTCGGGGTGACACCCATGTGTGAACTTTGCAAAGATATCCCTTAAACCCCAAGTCTCTGTGGACGACACATTAACTTACCACTATCTACTTTTTAGTAGTTAGAAGTGAGTAAGGGAGAAACAATAAAAAAATATCATCTTTGATTGTGACCGTGTGGGCATTAAATGACGCTTGCAAGGTCCTTTCAAATTTTGACGCTGTTGTTGGGGATTTAGGGTGCATTTATATGATAGTTAGCATAATTAGTTAGTTGAGTAGATTTTATTTGGTTGCTTTTGTGTTGAGTTCTTGTTTAAGGACAGGTATTGTTTTGGTTCTTGTTTATGGTATGAATTCGTACCACGAACCTAGGACCATTACCCTGCTTAGCTCAAATCACATGTACTCGTAGACGTGGAAGAAGAAGAAGGGCCATCGAGGGAGTTCCTAGGGGAAAAAGCACTTTAAGTAGTACGTTAAAAATTGTGAACATCATGAGTGAACAAATATGCACGACTAAGTGCAGTTTCAACAGCAAAACGAAGTCATTTGTTCCTCGGTTAAAAATATAGTACGTTAAATGTTCTGAGCATGCATGCAATACCAAGTTTTTTCCCCACTAAAATAATTTGTTTAAACCTACAAGAAAAATGACATATTATTTCGCCACTTTCACCTCAGTTTTTTTCTTAAAACCAAATAACCGAGGTTAAAAGTTCTTTTACCTCAGTTTTTTTCAAAGTAAAAGAAAATATTTACCTCGTTTATAAAAAAAACTGAGGTAAATAATTAATTTTTACCTCGATTATTATGGGAACCGAAGTAAAAGGTTAAAAAACCGAAGTAAATAACATTGCCGAAACATTTGAGATGTCGAAAACTCCATTTTAATAGGTGGACCAATTTCACTTTAAACATCACTTGCACCGACATGTGTTCCAAAAAATTACTGAAGTCCCAGGTATGTTAAAGATACGTCAAAGTAAAGCAGTTGACTGTGTTAGGAAAAAAATGAAAACAGAAGATGGTGATCGTGCGCTTCTCCTCGTTTTGGCGTCCTCCTCCTCTCAATATCCCATCATCACGATTAATTTAGGGGTATGTAAAAGGACAAATAGGCATTACAGTAGTTAGAAATCATTGTGCTACAAACACCATAGATATTAGAATTAATTTTCGTAAATGTCCAATACACCATTTGTTCAATGGTTTATAATCGTAGAATTGTAAATTGGGTTTATAAAATTATGCACAAATCAAATCACACATATACACAGTCAACTATATAATGTTCAAATAAGATAGCTAAATAATTTGAAAATAGTAGTCATGAAAATATCCATCCAAGTTTTACATAAATTCAAATTAGAGTTGTCTAAGTTTCAACAATAGTGGAAAAACAATAAACTTAATCACCACGGACAATGATGACCTTGAAGACGATTGACTCCACAATTTGCAGCACCTTGAAGAACAAAGTGTTCCCAATGCATAGGTTGTTTCCCCTAAGGAATTCGCCGAAACCCTTTGGGGAAAGGGCCTTGATCCTACCTTGCCCTGAGTAAGTCATATGCCACTATGTCCCATAGCACCTCAGCACTACGGGAGTCTTCTTAGTCGTCAAGAGTGTTACAATCTCACATGGGATATGCCGAGCCACAATTTTTTTTATTAATGATAAATATGCACACACACACACACACACATATATATATGCAATTAGCAAAAAATAAAATTATTTAAGAATCTTTAACAAAGTAGGGTTTTCCCCAAAGTTCTGATGCTTGAGAGTGCAGTGGAAATGTGGTCTATCAAGAGACATAGCATGATGGTCGATGTTGAACACAGCAGGATCTGGGTTACGACGTTGTGCGGTAAACTATACGAAAACCAAAAATTATTAGTTGTTATATAGAAAGCGTGAAGATGTGTTAGCTAGTAAGTATATATGTACATCAGTGAAAGAGACGATCCTTCGCCAGCCATCCGTTCTACATCAAAAGGGAAAATGTTAAGTGCGAACTGCCCTAAGGAGTGCACATTCGACGTTGGCAATGCCATCACAAGTGCACGTGGGCCCAAACCAGTGGGATGACCGACATGTACATGCGATGTTATATACTGGTTGGTTAGATCGATGAAAAGTCCAAAACAAAACCAAAGTCGCAAAGAATAAAAATTGTACAATTAGATGTCATGATGCGACTTTGCTAACATTTCGTTAAAGCTGAAGGACACCCGATAATAGTGTGACATCACATACTTGAAGATAAGCTACTGGAAATAAGTATATGTGACGTCACACTATAGTCGCATGAACTGATTTTGTGGAAGTCAGATGAGCGAAGTCGCATATATCAGAGGAAGCAACGGGAAGAAGCAAATACAATCAGAAAAAAATGAAGCATAATCAACTTCGTATTAAAAAATGCTTTGCCAACACAAAAACATTGTACCTATGTTTAAACTCAAAGAAAGTTCACACTCTAAAAAATCCAAGACAAAACTTGATGGTCAAAAAATCAAAACACATCCACGGACCACAAATCTGACATTGTAAAGTAAGAATTCAAAAGGTTAGGTGTTAGGGAAGAACAAAACTTTTTCCTGAGTAGAGAAGATGAGGAGGAAGATGGAAACTATTGGAATTCGCGGGAAATTTTTGAGTGGATGGCTAAACTATTTTTAGAGTCCCCCCTATTTATAATCATTTTGGAACGATGTCATTTTGAACCATAGTTTTATTTGCCTCGATATATGTGACATTGCACCAAAGTCATATCAAAAGACATGGTGTCGACTACTAAGCGACGTCACAGCAAAGTCGGATGAGGCAACATGTTGTCGAGTACTCGGCGACGTCACAGACTTTGGCAGACCTAACAATTTCGGCCCACCAAGCAGCTAGTCAGAGGTTCAACATTACTTAAAAACAAAATCATTTTACACGAACTTGCTAGGTCAAGGCTGATTGTCAGAATAACCCAAAAATTATTTTTTGTCTCAATGATCATACTTCTTTTAAAACCTTGAGTGCATGTTTGGTTAAATAATAAGGATTGAATAACATTGCTAACATGAAGATTATAAATTATAAATTAAATACTTAAATAATAATCTAGTTCCAAATACGATACATCAATATGGAAGAAGTTCAACAATAAAAATTACAGGGCCGGAATGATTGACCAACTCGATGTAGAGCGTGTCCCCATTGCTGAGTACCTCAGCAATCAGAAACCGCTCTCAACCCTTTGGTGTTATGCTCTTCAATATCCCATTTCTCGAGTAATGCATGTGGTACTCCCGTCCATTGCACTCGAGCATAGCCGACAACTTCAAAGGCGGTAGGAGCTCCACAATTTGACTAGGGACGTACTAAATTTCAAACAAAAATCATATTTTGTTAATATGAAAGTAAAGTATAGAAAAAGAGTTTTAATAAATCAAATACATTACAGGGATTACTTGCCAGTATTGGGACATCCCTGAAGTTCGTTTGCGTCAGAGTGTGGATGAAATGAGGAACGATGTTGCCAAATCGTGGATGTTCATCGTCCGAATCGCTATCAATTTGTTAATCAAATATATATATATATATATATGTGTGTGTGTGTGTGTGTAGATTAAATTTGAATATAGGTAATACAAGCTAGGTAGGAAACACAATTTAAATATGAAGATTAAATCGCTCACCACAATGGGGTCGCGGAGTGAACCAACATTGCTAGATATGATTCCTGAAATTCATATTTTAATGATTGGTAACAATTCAATTAACGTAGTCTATTAATCTATAAATATATGAATGCAATGTGTCTAATCGAAGTCGCACATGAGTCGGTAAATCCGAATGGTTAACCGAGATGTGTACGACGTCAAACACTAGGTAAAATACATAAATTATAAATAAGAAACCTGAATAGATAAATGATAAGTATGCGAGGTCAGATCCACCGTAAGAATTATGAGTTAGCGACGTTGCATAAAGTTCGGTAAACCGAATGGTTTACCGATGAATGTGCAACGTCATAAGGAAGATGAACTACAACAATTATGAATAAGCGACCTCACCCCCTTGTTTCTTCAACCGACGTAAAAATGGTAGGTAGGTGAGGTCGCAATCATTAAACATGGAGACTCTAACAACATTAGCAAACAAGCAAACAGAACGAACCTAAACTAAAAATAATTTACCCACAACCTAATTAACAGTCTAACACCCCCAAACCTAATAGATAAACCCCTAATCCATAGAAAAGTCTTACTGGAAGTAAATAACACACTCACAATACACCACATACATAACAATTTCAATAGTAAATTGAAAAACAAAAGTAAAACAACCAAATGTAGAACCATACCTTTGAGAGGATGTGATGAAGGACTGTTGGAATTTGAGGGGAAGTTGAATGTTTAAAGGAATGCATGAGTTGGGCTCCATATGCATATTCGTTACGAACTTTGTGTATTCTACCAACAATGCGACGTTGCAAGCTATGTCGATGAGATCGATACAACAACGATGGTATTGCTACGTCGCTAAGTCTGACTATGGACCTAGCCAATTCAACCCAATGACATATCAAATGGGCCTTTGGCAGACACAGTGCATAACCGACGTCGCTTGTGAGTCATTTTATACGAGATTGGATTGACTTACTACTGACGTAGGTCATGGATATATTGGGCCACAACATTTCAGCCCACTAGCACTTGAAATGGGCCCACGTCTAACCAGAACTCAAATAAATCGTGTTAAAAATGTCAGACAATTTAGTAATTGTTCTTGTCATTGCCAACAAATGCCATTAATGTCCAGTTCGATCATAATCGATTTGATTACAATCGGTTAACTATTCTATTTTGACAATTAGGTCCCTCCAAGATGGTGGGGGAGAAAATATGCAAAATTGGATATAGCCAATAATCTGAATCTCATTGTCACAATCATTGTGAAGGTCACATGGGTATTCTTCCCTCGTTTTTTTATTAGTATTCCATTAATTCCTTGACTATGAGTGTTGTTAATTTGGAAGATAAATTACACCTCACCAAAATCGGACGAAATAAATTAGCATATACATAGTAAATATAGTATGTGAGATTTTGTTAGATTTGTCTTAACATCGTTTTTTACAAATATAAATTTTTTATGCAGTATTACTATAAGTAACTAGAGATATTTACAGTCAAACTTGTTCATTGAAAATCGTGAAAAAAAGTAAACAAACAATTTAGAGTGGGATGGAGGGAGTAATAAAGAGTCTTGTTTGGATGTTAAAAATACCAGTAAAAGATACAAGATATATATACAAATATAATCCTATATAGTTAAAAAAGTGCTCATATAACCCTGAGATAATTCAAAATATAAAAAACAAACCTAATTACTTTAGATAAGTGTAAATATAAGCCTAAAAGCTATATTCCGGCATTGACTGGTCATTTCCGATCATTGATTGACCAGAAATGGCCAAAATACCCTTTCAGTCTAATACAAAAAATTAAAAGATAAAAATGCCTTTGGCCAGTGTTTTGCCACCATGGCTCCGGCCAAACCAGTGGCGCTACCCCAGCCTGCATCCCAGCTGCATCACCGCATCAAAAATAGCGGCGAACGGACCGCATCTGAAATCTGCCACCCGTATTGGACTTCCAAGTAGAAGAGCGACGAACGGACGGAGAAGACGAGCAGATCTGAAACAGCGGCAAAGTTTGCCTTAGAAGACGACTGCATATGACCCAGCGGAAGCAGATGAGCAAAGCTTGGGCACGATGAAAAAGAGAAGCGACGAATGGATAGAGAAGAAGAAGGAGAAGACGACCAGATCTGAAACACCGGCAAAGCTCGCCGAACGAGACTACCGCTTAGTCGGAGATGATAGGAAAACGAAGCCAACAAAGAAACTGAGAGAAGCAGTGGAAAAGGAAAAAGAAAGAGAAGGAGATATGAACATTAATGTTTAGGGGTATTATAGATCTTTCATTTTTTGTTTTTCTTGTGTTTTCATACAACTAAAATAGTCTTTTTACTGAATTCCGGGCTCAATCTGCCGAAATGGTTAAAATTGCACTTACATCAATTATCTATGGTTATATTAGCATTTTCAATTATCTTACGGCTATATATACACTTTTGTAAATTAGGTAGGTTTGTACCTGCACTTTTCTCAAGATAGAGGACAAAATTTGGTCCTACTATTAGGTGGTTTCTCAAAATACTCCATCCTTCAACTCCTCTTCTTCCAGCGGGCATCGCCACAGCTATTTCAACATGTATATTGTACTCTCTCTGCTGCGCAAATGGCCTTTCCAAATCCCCGTCTACCTGAACTTTTCCTCAAGGCCAAACGCTGCTCAGTTGCCTGAGTGTTGAGGCTCCTCTGATTTTTTTTCACAGCTGTAGCTCTGCCATAAATGGTATATCATACTCTATGATTCTCAAATGAAACTACTACCCAATGGATCAATCTCTGTTTTAGTTTTACTGGAAGGTAAAAACACACTAACTTTCTTCATTTTACAGTTCAAGAAAGAAGAAGCGAATTTTGAGTTTTCATATTCAAAGTATGGAGTTGAAAAATGTGCTTGAGTACCAAGCAGTTGGCTATATATGCAGTGCATATGATCAGAGTTGGGTTAGTTCTGCAGCTCTTTTTATGCTCAAAAGGTTCATTTTTATCTCCCGGCATAGTCTACCTTCGATGAGGCGTACAGGTAGCCAAACTTTTGGCTCAACATCCACAACATAGGAAAGTGTTGTACTAAGCTCGTCACCTGAAATCGAATTCCCCCCTTCGGATTCTCCTGTATTCGTCTGCAAACGCAACATTATGGAACCACCATTAAGACATCATGTTTACAATATTGAGCGATCCTATCAGATTATCCATTCCACTACTCTTTACCACCATCACGTCTCATTCTTGGTCTACAACATGCATTTGTATATTTGTGTGGGTGTGTAAATACATATTGGTTTAAAATGTGCATTTTTGAGTGCACGGCTAAGAGAATGGATGCATATGGGCAAAAAAATGCAGTAAAGTGAACCCCACTCACCTGTTCAATGGACCAGCTTCCTTCAAAGAGTTGGAAGTCTCCTTTAATCATCTGAAACCCAATGTTGCGCCTTTGACAAAGAGGGAGGTTCTCAAGATCACCTTCACAACATTCAATCACTCCTTTTGCTTCAAATTTTAATCCAAACGCCAAGTTTTGTTGCCCAATCTGTTCAATGAAATGATGTGGCAATATGAATGTATGAACTCATTCATCAGCATTCATGCAAGGGATGTCAAGGATGAGCAACAGACCTGAAACAAACGCGCAGTGTTATCTTTCTTCTCAAGTAGCTGGCTGACAGCAAGCCCCGGTATAAATTCAGCCAATCCCTCGTAGTCAGTCAAGATGTTCCAAACTCTTTGGAGACTGGCCTTCATTGAAATCTTAGATTGGATCCTTCGCTGGTTTTTTCCAGTTTTCTCAACCTCTACCTGAACAAGGTGAAGGACATCTTCAAAATCCTTATCACTGTCGCTGCACTCATAGTCCCCTTCAGAATGCCCCGAGATGTCACCCACCTGTTTGTAACCATCAGGTGTAGAACTCGAGGTCACATTATTCCTCCCATTTGTGCTAGAAGACAACACAAATGATGAAGGCTTATGAATGAAGGGGATTGAAGTGCTAAATGGATATGCAAAAGTGTAAAAGGATTGCAGCTGGAGAATTCTGTTAAGATTGTTGAATCTAGCGATGCATGCATTGGACATTGCAGAACTGCAAGTCTGCAGCTCTATATTCATAAGAAGTCCTACAAAACACAAGTGCGGATCATCAAACATTTTCATTGCCACACCAAAGAAGACAATTCCTGACATGCTACACAAAATATGGCCTCACCTTTGCGGCTGCAAGAACCATTTATTCTAGTAAGTAGTAATTACACAGCATGTAAGCCAGAAAAGGAATGCAGATATAGCATTATAGCTCCCGTACCAGGAAATGGATATTAAATGAAACATTTTATAAGAATCGGATTAATGCATGGAAGAAAGTGAGATTTCACAAAACCAAAAAACCTCCAGAGTTCTCCTTAATATGAACTCCATTTATTTTAAGGACGAATCCAAAACTATAGCTAAGCCATAGCAAAGCCAATGATACGTCTCAGTTGATGTGGTGATACTCTTTCAACAGAGAAATGGGGTGAGCCTGAACTATGTTTCAATCACCACTCCGGCACTCCCTTTCTCAACCCAGCAGAAACCAATTAACATTGCACACATCATATTCATAGAAAATGAATTACCGAGCACAACAACTTTAGCAGTTCAACATAAGAAAAGATAGAACTCGGCATCTTGGCCAAAGAAAAAAAACACTAATCAGATCATGAACAACTTTATAATAGTGTGGCAACTTAAAGTGTAATTCCACACCTTTATATGTAAATTAAGAACTTCAAAACCAATTGTAAATGATAGCAGGGAAACATTTTTCAATCATGAAATGTGTACAAGAACCCCATTGCAACGAATCATTTGATTTTAGATGTTGTGGATAAAGACTTCAACATTCCTTTTCTCTTTTTAATAATTAAGCTTAAAAAGGTTTTTCTTGCCGACTTCAATATTTACCAAATTTCTGCCTGAAGGTCATCTTTTCACTTAATTCAACTACAGAAGATGAGTATAAGACAGTGAGATAGTTGATACTGATTACTGAACATTCATTTTCAGCAAACTTGCCACCCAAAAACCTTCTTAGTAAATATGATGTTGCAATTAAATCACTGGTATAAATTCAACCGGTATTCATACTATGAATTCGCTTCTCGGTCCCTCCCAGAACTATAAACCAAAAACAATCGATGAAGAATATACCTGACGGTGGTCTCGCAGGAGTTTCTAGAGACAACGGGCAAGAGTATTCCAACTCACAAGTTCATCAAAAAGAGGAGAGATAAGCGAAGACGATAGCGGTGAACGGAAAGGGTAGGATCAGTTGCTTCCCGCGGCTCAGAGACCTGAAGAAATTGCAGCTAATCACAATGGACCAATTCCCAAAGTACTAATTTTGAGCACAGAATTTCAAGGGTACCAAATTGTCAGTTTTATTTTTTCCAAACTACCCCTCTAATATCTTAATATTTTCATCCTTTCTAATAGACTTACTACTTAATTGATTTAGAAGAAAAAAGTTATTTACATTTATAACTCTGCAATCTCAAAAAGTGCCAAAATAATCTTGCATTCTCAAAAAGTGTCAATTTAACCCTAACTAATAATTGTATGTATCAATATAACCCTAACTTTTAGAACATTTGTACCGATATACCCTAAATCACTATTTCCGGTATGGACCCTCTAAATTCCGGCAATGAAAAGAAAGTGAAATGACTAAAATAGTCTTGACTTAAAAGCGGGAAATTTTAACTTAAAACCTAAAAAATTTATCCCAAAAATACCCCCACCACCGCAACCTATCTTTCTTCTTCATTCACCGCTACTCCCGTGCTCCGCCGCCATCGCACAACCACCACCTCCTGACTATCGCACCATCAGCCACTAGTCACCTTCTCGCCACCACACCACCAACCACCTCCCATTGCCACCTCTCCGTCGCTAAGGGATTCACCACCACCATGTGCCTCCTATCCACAACCCACATCATTGCCACCACGCCATCAGCTACCTCCCGACCATCGCACCACCAGCCACCTCCCCCCACCGTGCCAACAGCCACCTCCCCGTGCCACCTCTCCGCCGCTAAGGTATTCATCGCCTTAAGGGATTCAGTGTCGCTAAGGAATTCACCTCTCCGCTGGTAAGGGGATTCACCGCTCTTGATTCACCACCTCATCTCCCCGCTCGCCACCCCCACAGTCTCACGCCACCTCTGCCATCATTTCTGGCACCACTCAGCTAAGCCTTGAAAAATTGAGTCCCACAAATCCGACCTGTGGACCAACGTCGTACCGTAGAGCATTTCATACAACATCACCCCAAAATACCACCAGTCAACGGAGAAATCGTGGCCCTTCTAATCGATGACCTCCGGCGCCAAATACTCCTCTGTTCCAATGAACGAGTTCAATTTTCCAACAAAATCCCAATCGTGGTGACTCGATGAATCAGAGCTGATTTCCACCGGGTGAACCAAGTCGGACTAAGTCACGATCCCGGATTTTAAGAACACCAGATTTGAAGCTCCGATCAGTGAAACTTCGAATCTCATACAGAATCAGACCCGCAGAACTCCAATTATCCTAAATCATCACATTTTTCGGCTTCAAATCTCTATAAATTTTTTTGATTCTTTGCAAATACTCACCACCGCTCACTGCAAACCCTAGCTCAGCCTTAACGTTGGCGGCGGGATGCGTTTCCACACAAGAAAAAAATAAGTGAGGTGAGGGCAGTTCCACACAAGCTGCATCAATGTTAACTTGATTCAGTTAACTCGATGAGGAATGAAAGGAAAAGGAAAGAACAAGCGTGGAATCGAGAAGAAGAAAAGGAAGAAAAGGAAATGGGTGGAATCGAGAGGATGAAGAAGAAAAGGAAACATTGAGGGGTGATGGCAGTTCAGTCATTTCATGTTTTTTGTATTGTTTCCTTTTGTTTTTATAATAAGGGCAAAATGGTTTTTTCACAAAATTTGGCAATAATTTGGTTGACTAAAAGTCAACATGGCCAAAGGTTATCACTTTTTGAGATTGCAGGGTTATATTGACACTTTCAGTTTAAAGTCGAGGTCATTTTAGCCCTTAACTCTATAATTTAATGATTAAAATTTATTGGTCCAACAAATCATTATCAAATAAGTAATTGTTAATTTCTTTAATAAATTATTACTCCTCCTCCCATTTTCTCCCTCTATTTTTCTTTTGGTTATCGAGTTGGATTGGGTTAGGTTTTGGGCCTGAACTGGTGAGTCGGGTTAGGGGTTTAGATCCAGGTTGGCTAGTCAGGTTCCAATCCAGATTAGTATGGTTAGATTTTGGGCCAACGTTGGATGGGTTAAGTTTCAGACTGGGTTATCATGTCGATTTCAGAATCGATTTGTCAGGTCCGGTTCGTCCCTAAATTTTTGAGTAGGGTTTCTGGGCTCGGTAAGTTGAGTAAGGTTTGGGGTCCGGGTTGGTCAGACTTTGGGTTTGGTCTTGGGTTGTCGGATTTGGTTTCAACTTAGGTTGTCGAGTTGGGCTTTAGACCCGAGTTAGTCGGGTCAAGTTTCGATCCTAAGTTGGCTGGGTTGGGTTTTAGACTCGGTTTGTTGGGTATCTTTTTGGGTAAGGTTTTCATGTTGGGTTTCAAGCTCAGGTAAGTCAGGTTGGGTTTCAGGTCTGGGTTGTCCGGACTTTGAATTGTGTCCAGGTTGTCGAGTTGGTTTCGGGCCTGGGTTGTCGAGTAGGGTTTTGGGCTTAGGGTTGTCGAGTCGGGTTTTGGGTCTAGGTTGGTCGGGTTAGGTTTCATGTCCGAGTTGGTCAGGTTTTGGGTTTAAAGCCTTGATTTTCTGGCTTTTTGGTTCCAGGGTTGTTAGGTCAGGTTTTGATCCCGGGTCTGTTTTATTTTTTATTTTTGGCCTGAGTAATTCGGTCGGGTTTCATTATCGGGTATTCGGGTCAGGTTTTAGGCTTTAGTAGTTGGGTATGGTTTAACCGACATGTTGGTCGAGCCGAATTGGGTTTCGTGTTCGGGTTAGATTTAGATTTCCGACATGGGTTGATCATGTTCCAGGTCAGGTTGGGCCTATATGGTGTTTCAGGTCCGATCGACCAGGTCAGGTTTTAGGACTGGGTCAATAAGATTTTAGATTTTCGGGTTTGAGATGTTTTACTTGTAGGAACATTGTAAATAGGAAAAATACAAAACTAACCTTGTAATATTTGAAAGTGCGATTCCTACCATAAGTTTTTCAGCTAATGTACCGATATAACGTCTTCGTACTATTCTGATGTTGACTTGACATTTTTCGGCATGGACCAAACCTAAAAAGACTAAAATACCCCTAATCAAATCACCACCTCCATACCTTCATTGCCTCACCGCCTCACCACTTCCGCCACCTGCCTAACACCATCTCCACTAGCCTAAACCCGCCCAGCCCTGCACCTCCTCCACCCGCCAAACCTCACCACCTCTGCCCACCTCCAGAAACCTTCATAAGATGGGCTTAATCATTGGCTCCACCTCTACGCCATTTCTACAGAATTCCAATTCTTTCACTTTAGCCCCCATATTCTCTTTCCCGTCCACCTCTCCGCCCTCAATTGTGTTGTTGTTAGGGGCGACGACGATGACACCATCGAAATCTACGACTTTGCCGCCTCCTCTGAGATGGCTCCCTCCTCTACACCGCTGCCATCACATCCCTATCCTTTTCCCCTCCCTCCCTCTCCTTGCCTCACAACCTCATCGCCGTTGCGGACGATGTCGTCGTCATCATCTACGATGCCGACCCCTTCATCCATTAAAGACTGCATTGACGAAGAGGGTCATTAGGAAGAACTCATGGGATTGCAAATGGAACAGAGCAAGTATTTGTTTCACTACCTTTCGTGTTCATATTTTTATTGAAAAAATGGAGTTTGTACATGACTTCGTCAAATATGATTCAACAAAATTTCCGCCTTCCTAATGACCCTCTTCGTCAATATGGGCATGAGCAACCCTATTCTACACTTAAGTTCTTGCTGAAAGTGTACCAATTTGACTGAAAATGTACCATTTAAAGTGCACTATACCGGAGGAGAAAAACTGGGCAGCATGATTGACCATGTGTTTTTTTTATTGGGGAAGAAGAGGGTCTCAAGGGTAAAGTTATAATTTTAATTTTTTTTGGTTTTAAATTTTTTAATAACAGGGGTATAATGGTTATTTTATTGATATTTGACCAAATTTAGATTGTCGTGATTAGATTGGCACTTTCGACCAAAACATAGGGTTATTTTAGCAAAATCTTATAAATATGATAGTGCATGTTGGAAAAAATGAGTCTCCCGTGATTATATTCTTTGAAAAAACAAGAAGATAAAAATGCTTATATAACCCTATATAATTCACATAAGTGCCAATATAACCTTATGATCATTGAAAGAGACAATATAACCCTAGCTAATAAGTGAAAGTGCAAAAAACCATTTACGATAACTTTTAGTCGGAATATTGTGAAAGACATTTTTGGTCCTATGGAAAAAAACCAAAAAAATTAAAATAGGGAATGACGTTATTTCCCTTAGTGTTATTAATACCCCAATTATTATCTCCGCGGTAACACATAGGGTTATATTATTAAAACTAATAGGGTTAAATAGCACATTCCCAAAACTTAAATGGCTATATCAGCACATTTGTAAAAAGTATAGGGTTAAATATCAACACATACTAAAAAGGTAAAGTGTCATCATATAAGTACAAAATCAACTCCAACCGCACGCTAAAGGTATCTTCATCCAAAATTCTCCTTGATTCCCTAGATTAATGCGATATTGAGTTTGATTTTGTGATTTTCTTATGCTTCTCGTCATATGAATAGATATATGTGGCATATAATATAGAACTTTTGATGATATTTTGTTTATTTGTTGTGTTTAGTTTGGACTGATGATTGGATGGCCTTTGATGTTGTATGTGCAGTTGTTATTTTGTTGTGTTTTTTGACCCAGGTTTTTAATGCTGATAGGTTTTAAAATGAGTCAGCGATATGTGATAGTGGTGTTTAATATGAATGATGGTGTCATAATGTCAAATTTTATGGTGTATATGATTGTTTTGATGTGATAATAGTGTATATGATGTTGTGGTCGCCCATTAAGGCCAGTCGAGTGTATTACCATATACTTTGCTTTTATGTAGTATGTGCTGATAAAGCCCTACAATTTTTACAAGTGTGCTAATTATAACCTTATATTACCTCCGTCCCAGCAAAAATGACACATTTTAACTTTTGGAAGTCAAATTGAGCCAATTTCGACCATTAAATTCTATTATTATACATGCAAGACTATTGTTATGCTATATGTTGTTGGATTCATCATAACATGTAGAGAAAAGTGCATTTAAATCTAATTTTTGGTCGAAAGTGCTGAAATGATCTTGTAAAGTCTGCAAGTGCAAAATTAACCCTTGATTTTGTTGACCGAAATGTCAATAGCCAAATTGGCCAGAAAGGGGGTGAA
>JAULKK010000008.1:9188167-9209717 GCA_032355705.1 Rubia peregrina
ACTGTGGTGATTTTCGGCGTGAAAGAGTCGTTAAAGAGAAGGGGAAAAAGAAGAGAGAGAATTCGAGAATATTCAATACTATACTACAATGATACTCCCTCCGTCCTAGCTCAAATTTCACAGAATCTTTTTCACACTCATCAAGAAACTTGTCTAATCGCTAATATATTTAACTATGTATTATAACGTTAAACAAAAAATTTCTTTTCAGTAACTACTTGTTATGACGAATCCAACAATATCACATACGATAATATTATTGTTTATATATCTATTCAAATACGTGGTTAAAGTTGAACAGTGAATAGTGACATAAAGTGAAGTGTGAAGTTTGAGTTGGGGTAGAGGGAGTAAGAAAGTTTCAAAATGGTTCACACCGGTCAAATCAAAAGGAAAACACTCTTTATTTCTGCAAAATGTTAATTTTATTACTTAACACGATACATCCTTAATTTAACAAATGTTGACGTGAGGGGTATACCTTTATTGTACACCTAAGAAAAGATTATCAGAGACAAAAGTAATGATAAAACCTTATTTTGTCTGTCATGTTTTATCATTCATAAAAAAAATGTACGCATCCTAAATAAAAAACTTAAATAAGTGAAATATCATTTTGATACAATTTTAAAGACCATTAAATTTCGATTAATTAAGATGCATGGCGAGTTATCCAAAAAAAAGAAGATACCCCTTGATGAATTCAAAAGGAAAAACAATCCACACACTATTCTTCTTATATCCTACTAATAATTTGTTTGTAATTTAATTGTATTTTAATAAAAAACTAATATTATTTAATTTATTTAAAAATTAAACTAATATTATTTAATTTATTAAAAAATTAAACTAATATTTTTTAATTTATTTAAAAAAATTAAACTAATATTATTTAATTTATTAAAAAATTACATATTTCAAAATTTTATACTAATTTTAAATTTATTTAGTTCAATTCAAATAATTTCATTCAACAAAAAATTAGACCATGAGTGCACAATTAAATAATTATCTTTTTATCATTTTATTTATTTATTTATGTCGATATATTTTCCTCTATCTACATGTACACCACCTATAATGCTCGTGATAATTTAAGAAGTTAATTTGTAATTTTTCAGTTAGCCGGTATAAAATTAATTTTAAACATATTCATTGTTAATATATGAATATAAATAATATTTTATCTTTTTTTAAAGAAACCACCATTGGTGGGGGGATATTTATTAGGCTCCCCAAACCCTAATAATCTGATTACCTCAAAGGGAAGCAATTTGTTAGATTACAGAATAAGTTGAAAACCTAATCTGTATCTGTAGCGCGGTAACACACTATAACTACAAACTAAAAAGTGTGAAAGAATACATCTGAACATTCTAAAATCTAATGTCCTAGAGCATCTAACTATCTAGTAGGTAAAGCATCTGTAACTCGCATCGATCAGAAACGTAATGTCCTGACCAACCAAAGTCTACCAGTCTAAATCCAATCACAGATACGCCGAGAGTAAGTTGACGAAACTACTCCGACTTGGATTTCTCCTACACTGTTATTAGAGTAAAGACTCGAAGCCCAAAGGGTTTTCCAACTGGCCAGATATTCTAGTTGCAGCAGAAAACAGAACAAATAGGCACAGAATACTCGATAAAGTAGTCTAGATAGTTACGCAAAAAGACCCAATTTTAAGCACATATTCCTTCTGACATTAAATAAAAAAAAGAAAAGAACCCAGATCTCAGAAACAACCCTTATCCAGTTTCGGTGGTGGCGGAGGGCGCTGCACGGCCGCGGTCTGGCGGCGCGTGGCTTTCACGCGCCGAGGAGATGTGTCGATGAGCCGCGCGTGTGGCCGGCGAAGCGCAGGACGCGCGATGGGACGCCGGGTAGTTCACGCGGCGACGGCTCCGGGCGCGCGTTGGCATGACGGCTGCGAGTGACGGCGGCGCGTGTGGCGCGTGTGTTGCCGGGAACTTCTAGATTGGCCCGTTTTGACCGGATTTCACCGAGGACTTTGGATGGGGTTGACGACCTAGCTTTTCCGGTAGCTCTCGATCCTTTCTCCGGACATTCTTGCATTTTGAAACCTGTCTTCGAGCCGGCGGCGAATACCTGCAAAGAACAGGGATGCTCGTCGAGATGGAGAAGACGACTACAGTCGCCGGAAAAAAAGGAGAACAACCGTGACTTGTTGGTCGGGAGATGGGTTCAGGCTGGGGAAGAGGAGTGGGTGGCTTGTAGTTATTAGGTGGGTGGTGGAAGGGGTGGCCGACCGGCGAGGGCGCCGGCGAGAAGCTCCGGCCACCCCTCCGTATATTATGGATCTGGGTCGGAAAAGTGTAGTAAGAGAGAAGGAGGAGCAAAACAGTTTAAAGAAGAAGATCTAAGAGTACACTAGCATGCAAAGGTTTTCCCAAAACACCCAGCATTTTATTCCTAGACTACCCTATCCCCCAAAACATAAGAATCTCTCACACTCTCATATCCCAAAAACTAAAGTAATCTCAACAACCAACATGTCAGTCAAATGCGAGGTTCAATCATGTAAATATGTAAAAATAACTTACTCTACCAAAGAAGCTACCAAAAGACAAACCAATGGAAGCCTAGAATAAGTTCAATTTCTCTTTTTTCTCTCATTTTGCCTAGGAGCCCTCTCAGATTTTCATCCAAGCTTCTCACATTCTCTTTTTTTTCTTTTTAAAAGCACACCATCACCTTTTCCCACACCATTTAGCCTCTCATTTTTCATAGGTTTTTCAACCTATCCGGGTCTTTCCTGTTGTTGCCTAAGTCACCGTTTTGGGTTTTTGACTTAGCTAGGAATATTTTTTGTAGCCAAAATCCCACAAAGTAGGCTTCATACTACATGAAGAATAAATTTTAAAAAAAACAAACACCACCAAATGTTCCAACATCCCAACACTACAACAAAAGGTGCCCTCACACGCATAAAACGAGTTTCAAAAAGAAAGAAACAAAAACATTTTTTTTCAAAAATAAAAATATAGAAAGTAGTCATTATTCATCAAAATAAACAAGACAAGAAATGAAAGGGGAGAGAGAATGATGCCACCCAATGGAGTACTCCAACTCCTTCCCTCAGACTTCGCTAATGCATTATCCCCAATGCATGTGACCAAGGTAAGAGAAAGGTTGGAATCCCTCAAACTTCTCAATGTCGTTCGCCACGTCTGGCTCCATGCACTTGCATGTGGTGACCCTAATGAGGGTGATCATCTCCAATGCCCGCATCTCTCATCTGCTCGGTGATCTCTGCCATACCCTGGTAGATGTAGCCCATATTCATCCTGAAGTGTTGTATTTGCTCATCCACCTGATCAAACATGTACATCGTCTATGCCTCATCATTGTCGAATCTCTGAGTGAGCTAGGTCACATCCTACCGGGTCTTAAATATGAAATCTCCCCATGACTGCATCCACTCAGATTTCTGTTGCGGTGGTTGGCCCCACAGATCAAAAGATGAAGTATGTTGTCTGAATCCTGGTGAATTATGCTCTCGGAACAAACTGTATTATGGATGCTACCAAGGCTGATAGTCATGTTGTGATGGAATGGAGATCATATGCCTCGGTGGCTCGACAGACACGGGCATGCGGCTGCCGTACACGGCCTGTTCTTCGAACAAATTAGAGTGGCAAGATATGTTGTGCCTAATTGGCTCCGTCCTCCACGAACCCCTGGAACCCTATCCTGGAGAGTGGTAAGACAACTGCTCAATGAAAATAGAGCTTGTAGGAAAGGATGGTTGTACGACATAATGCTCAAAAACTAGTGCATATGTCTATGGGTGCACTGGATCCTCCTTCATGGGAACTCTCTCATTGTCGTCGTCCTCGTCCCGCTCCTCAGGTTTCTCCATGCGGGAGTGCTTCCGGCTGCTCCCGTACCCTAGTCCAGCTCTATGATAAGACTCTGAAGAGTGAACAATGTTATGAGCCTAGTCTTCACACTTTGGGGAAGCCTCATGAAGTTGGTGCCCTTGTAGCGCCAGTAAACCTGTCTACCCTCTATCTGAATCATCGCTTCCTCCACCAAGGTGCCTAAAGTGAGGATGTATGCAGTACCAAGGTTTACCCTCATTTCATCACCCATCGGGAGGCCAAAATGAGCAGCAGTGATATGAATCTCCTTGTGAAGACTCTGAATTGCAGAATTTTAAATCTTTAACTAAACGAGGGATTTCGCAAACCCTAGTATAGCCGCACAAACTGACCAAAACTAGCCCTCGGGATCTTGAACATCTTCAAATTTTTTAAGCTAACTAGCCTGCATGATTAGTTCACAAATTGAAGGTATTGATACTTAATTAACCCGTAGGATTAAGAAACAATAAAGATAGCTCGCAAGCACAGAGAATGATGTCAAAATTCTGAATATATGATTGATAAAAAGGTTAATAATTTCGTGGATGGCCTCTCCTATTTATAGGGTATGTTTCGGCCACTCAGAAATAGAAACAGAGCGGGATTTGGTAATTCTTGTTAGAAACTGAAAAGAATTATGGCATCTTTAAGAAGCTAAAACCATATCTAACTAAACTACCTAATTTAAAGATAAATGATAACCATATTCATCCAACTAAATCAATCCAAATCTTGGATGAATTATTGAATGAATCTACCTTCTCTAAACCTACCAAATCTAATTCTTATCAAATCAAAACTAAATATTATAAACCCTAAATTAGAATATAACCAAAACTCTTCTAAGCCAACATGGATGAGTTTATGATCTATTAATAATAATAATAATAATAATAATAAACTAAAATGATCACACTATCTCATTAAAAAAACTTGTGGGAAAAAGAGTATATATAGTGTTGACCTCCTAAAAATACTAACTAAAAATATAATAAATGATATTAATGACATCGTATCATTCCCACCATGGTCGAAAAGTTTCATCTTTAAAACGAGAATGATCTTTGAAAATAAATGTAGATAAACGTCTCATGCCATCCCTGTAAAATACTGCTTCTAAACGGTGACTGTATGTTGACTAAGCAATGACTGGATGCTGAGGTGGCTTTAACTCACGAGATAACAAGCACCTGGAGAGAAAATCAAACAACTCGCAAAAAATTCAACAACTCGCGATAAATTATTGACTCGCAAAATGAGGATATAACCTGCGTGTACTACACGCGCTAGAGAGAACCAAATTCTAATTCGCGTGTGTGGTGAGCACGGGCCATCAATTGGTCTGCACGTGAATCTCACGTGCACTTGTGTGAGCATGCGCATGAAGACAATATGCTTATCGTCTTCCTCGCTGCACTTACCTTCTTTGCCAAGTTTGCGCTTGGAACTTTCTGAACTTTTCTTCGCAGACTATTCTGGGATGAACTCTTACGTCGCGTTGAACTGGGAACGGCCAATAAATTCACACCGGAGGATATCGATGAAGAACTGGAACTTGTCGGAGATGAACAGATTTTGACTCGCAGAAACAGTTACTGGAGGGATGGATTCGCCTAGGTGGAGAACTCTGCGGTTGGCTGGAGATGATGGGAGCAACGTCGGTGATTGGAGTTGAAGATGAATGGTGGAGAATGGTGACGAATGGCGGGCTCTAGCAGTCCATCATAGACGTATATAGAGAATATCAGTAAAGGAGGTTGATGAGCAGACTTGGCAGAATTTTAGGTCAATCAGAGATGCTGATCGGAAGAGAGCAGTGGCGGTGGGCCGAAGATGAATGGAGTGAGTGGTGGCGATGGCAGTTGTCTAGCGGCGGAATTCTTAGTACAAACTTCTTCTACGGATATGAAGGTTACAATTGATATCTCCGTACGATACCAACTGATGCCGACTAATATGATGGTCGCGGAAACTTTTGCTTCGCTCTGATATCAACTGATATGAATCTCCATGCGAAGACTCTGGATTACGGACTTTTAGATCTTTAACTAAACAAGAAATTTTGCAAACCTTAGTATAGCCGCACAAACTGATCAAAACTAGCCCTCGGGATCTTGAAAACTCCATATTTTAAAGCTAACTAGCCTGCATGATTAGTTCACAAATCGAAGGTATTGATACTTAATTAACCTGCAGGATTAAGAAACAATGAAGATAGCTCGCAAGCACAGAGAATGATCTCAAAATTCTTAATATATTATTGATGATAATAATATTGTGGATGGCCTCCCCTATTTATAGAGTATAATTCGGCCACTCGGAAATAGAAACAGGGCTGGATTTGGTAATTCCCGTTAGAAACTGAAAAGAATTATGACAACTTTAAGAAGTTAAAACCATATATAACTAAACTACCTAATTTATATATATATATGACCATATTCATCCAAGTAAATCAATCCAATTATTGGATGCATTCTTGAATGAATCTACCTTATCTAAACCTACCATATCTAATTCTAATAAAATCAAAACTAAATATTCTAAACCCTTAATTAGAATATAACTAAAACTCTTCTAAGCCAACATGGCTAAGTTTATGGCTTCATTAAATATAATAATAATAATAAACTAAAATGATCACACTATCTCATTAACAAACCCAATGGAAAAAAAGAGTATAGTGTTGACCTCCTAAAAATACTAAACTGATAGAAATACAATAAATGATAATAATGACATCGTATCAAGTTAGGAGTGACATCATACCCCCAACAGCTATCTTGCCCCATCCCTCATAGTCAGTCAATCAACACTGGGTAATGAAGAGCCCTACAGTATCAGGGCAGGCATGCCCCATGCAGATCGACCACAATAGCTGACAATTGTCCTGGGTCGATGTTGTGGCCTCTCCATAGCCAAGTACCACTGTTTCCAGCAGCCTCGCTACATACCTCAGTGTCGGATGCACTATGTCTTTGTTCTTGCTTGTCTTCTCTCGTGGCCATCGGGTGGTGGCGAACCAGAACGATCCCACCACAAATCTAAACTATCCAAGGCGTTGTTAGGCACATTTCCCGTGTGCTTCAACCCAAAGCATGTAGTGATTTCCCAGTAAGTCATAGAGTGGGGCTCGTTCCCCAAGTGAAAATGTGCCACCTTTTGGCCTTACCTATTGGTCCCTTGCCTGACAGTGGCAAGAAACTCCAGAGTATATCGAGTATATATGGGGGCAGACATCTCCACAAATCCCTCCATACCAATCCTCTTCAATATGACCTGGACTGGTTTATATAATTTGAGGTCCTGAGAACCTTCTTGTCTACAAACCTAGTTTCTAGGATGGGGCATCCCACAAGACGATCCCATTGCTTTTGGTGCTTGGCATCGAGCATCTGTAGTCTCATAAAGGGAACGATTAGGCCAGCTCTCTATCTAGGCATCTCAATAGACAAAAATAGCAATATAGCACAGTCCAAAAATCTAATCATAGTTCAACTACCCTAGATGGTCAACCAACTTGGTCCAAAAATAAATCGAGGCTTGGCACGGGCAGTATTAGGGCTTCTTTCTCCGTTTTCTTCGAAAAACTATTCCTACAATTAAAAAAACACAAAACCTTGGGCTCCTTTCTCCGTTTTTGTTGTAACTATCCCTACAACCAAAAATGTAAAACCAAGCATAATCCTATCCCAACTCAAAATATTAATAACTAAAATTCCCTAAAACACATTCCAAAAATCACGATAATAAATTACCTAGTCATAAAATGCACCGTTTCTTTATTGTCGTCCTCACAAATTATTTTTCATGAATTTTCAAAGACTAAAACAAACATACTAATGGGTCTCCAGAATCACCATTTGCAACTACACCCACGACCACGCCCATATGGATGGGTCTCCACATATAACGAGGCTTACCTTTTACCTTTGGGACACATACCATACAAGTTTATCCTTCACAATTGTCGACACCTTCTCGGTGACTTTGGGCATAGAATGAGATTTAGGAGGCTTAAACTTGTTAACCGGCTTCCTTCCTGGCTGCATGTTAGTGCTCACATTTAGAAACCATGAATCCTTAATAACACAAAGGATACTAACATCATGCATATCAACAATAAAATTATCAACATTATCATTCATAGAGGTAAGAACATGTAAGGTCTCAATGTTAGGTAGCAACTCATCACAATCACCACTCATGTAAGATTCATCAAATTGATCATACTCATCATGGAGCCTTATACCCTTGCATTCAAGAGAAGTAGATAAATCATGATTAGATTTATAGATTTCAAAACCAACCTTATCCATGTTATCCTCTAGGGTTAAGGTTCCTATGTAGAAATCTATTTTGGTCCTCGATGTCTTCAAAAATTGTCTCCCTAGTAAAATTGGGGGTGCATCTCCATCGTGCAACATATCGAGGGTATAGAAGTCCACTGGAAAAACAAGCTTGACAACCCCAACCATCACATCCCTAACTACCTCCCTAGGACTAGCTTGGGAATGATCGGCTAACTGGACAACTACCCTAGTCTCCCTAAGCTCTCTCAAATTAAGAGTTATGTACAAGCTAAAGGGATAACATTTATAGAGGCTCCAATATCAATCATAGCATCCTTAACTAGCTTACCACCTAAATAGATATGAATGAAAACATACCGGGATCATCGGATTTCTTAGGAAAGCTTCTATGAGTTAATGTGACGATTTCCCATATTTTCACTTTTCCTACCTTTTTTATAGGCTTAGGCCTCTTCTTAGTATATGCATTCTTTCAAAAACTCAGCATATGATTGGATTTTATCAACTACATCTAAAAGTGAGATATTAACCTCGCACCTCTTGAAGACTTGTCAAATTTTCTCCTCGTTGGACGTCACTTTTGCCTTTTGCCTCAAACCACTCAGGAATGGCAGCACAGGGTTGACTTCTTTAACCTTTGTGGTAAAGGGCTCTTGAGCAAGCTCTTCTTCAAGTGCGGACTTAGTTTTCTCCACTATCTTGGCATCTACTTACAATGTTTCTTTCTCGGCTTCTCTCACGTCCTTCCCACTCCTCAACTTCAAAGCACCCGCATTCCTTGGATTAACTTTGGGTTGGGAAGGTAACTTTCTGGAATCCCTTGCTTCGATTTGGCTAACCAAGGTGACCAATTGTCCCACTTGAACCTCAAGGTTCTTGATGCTTGACAATGCCCTCATGTCCAACTCCTCAATGTCTCACCTTGTAGGCTCTGCAAACATGTCATTCTTCTTTTTCATTTAAGTGATGGCTTCCAAGATCTCTTCTTGATCTGAATCTTAGATGGGCCCGTTGTTGGAATGTCCTTCACCCCTTGGGTAAGGTTGCGGCGGAGCGCTCCCTTGGCTGTAACCTTGTCCACCCGTAAATCCATTCCCTTGATCATGTTAGTCATCGTGCCAACGGAAGTTTCAGTGATCGCGGTACCGAGGGTTAAAGGAGTTGGCATAAGGGTCTTGGCGGTTGTCTCCTCCTTGGTTCCCTCGGAATCCTTGTTCTTATCCCCTACCAAACTACCAATTTCCTCCATTATAGTCCTAGGCCTTCACTTACTCAAATTCCTCCACTACTTGTGGGGATATATCCGTCAAATAATCCAAGCTACAAACTCCATAGAATTCACTTGGTGAGTCCTCCCCTTCATAAAATCCTTCATCGTCGATTCAAGGGCTTGGACTTGCTTTTCTAGTTTAGGGAAGTGATTGGGTTCTTCCAATAGCTTGGTTCTTGACTGGGTTCGGAATTGGCTTGTACCATTCGACATCTCCTCAAAAAGGGCCATAGTGGCTTTGGGGCTTTTGTTGGCTATCAATCTGTTGCACGTGGCATTCACCATCGGCATATCTTCATCACAGAGACCCTGAAAGAAATAATAGACTAGATCATCCTCTTTGAATGGGTGGTACGAGCATCTTGCTAACAACCTCTTGAAGCATTCTCAATACTCATAAAGGGACTAATTGGGAAGTTGCGAGATGTTTGACAGTTGTTTCTTCAACCCGACGAACTTGAAAGCGGGAAAATACTTCTCTAGAAATCGGCTCTTCATGTTCATCCAAGACATTATACATCCTGGTAGGAGGTAATACAACCAGTCGTTTATCGCATCTCAAAGTGGGAACAGAACGGACCGTAGGTTGTAGTCTTCCTCCGAGATTCGCGGCAGTTTGATGTTTGTACTGACCAAATGAAACTCTGACAAATATGTGTTGGGGTCCTCGTCGGCTATCCCATGGAATGTTGAAAGACACTAAATCATTCCACTCTTTAGCTCACAGGTCACATTCTGCGAAAGAGGTAGGAAGATAATACAGAGGGGTTGACTCTCCGAATTAGGAGCCATCAACTCCCTCAAAGTCCATTGTTCTTAGCCATGATCTCTCTCTCTCTCTCTACTTCTAACTCAATAGTTGGCCCTTGCAGAACTTCCTCACTAACCCTTCTTCTCCTCCTTCGTCGCCTGCCTATGTTTTCTGATAAGTAGTGTAAGGCTCCTTGGTTAGTGGTACGGGTTTATACCATAAACTAGGGGAAATGCACTACTAGTACATAAATAAACACTAGCACACAAGTTAGGAGGGAAAAAGTTGTAATTAAAGGAACTAAGCCTTGTGTAGGTCGCGTTAGATATGAGAGTGAGGACAATACGTCTCAGGCACTCCACTATGGACACCAACCCTAGGCCTTGAGAGGCGAAGGAATTGGTATCTCATGATGACTCTAGGGTTGATACGACCCTAGTCACTACAAGCCACCCCTAGTGGCTACAAACTATCATGCTTATCTATCGGGGTAAGCCAAGGGTTTCCCCGTGTTAAGGATTAGTCTAACGACCCTAACATGTAATCACTTACATAACTAGCCAATTATAATTAGATTCTAACGATCGGGTCGGTACTCTCAAGGTAGCATGAATGCACTTATCTCTCCGGTGCTCTCGAGCCTACAATAGCCCTAATCTAACACTCCCAAGATAGCAATTAAGCCTAGCACGATATTATACTACGCATGAATCTATGAATGCATCATGAATCATAATATGGCATAAATCCTACAAGTATGTAAATCACAAATCAAGCACAAATATTCACAGTACATAAAGATAGGATAATCTAAGAATCTCACAAAGTCAAGATGAAGTCATGGATACAAATATTACCCCAAGAAATAAAGTACTCTAGAGACATTGAACGCAAACAAATCATTGGATTCATTGCCATAAGGCAAAAAACTAGAGAAATATATGAAGAGATGAGATAATCTTCTTCTTTCTTCCTATTCTTAGATCTAATAGTAATGACCCAACTTAAACCCTAGGAGACTAAAGTCTGCTTATATAGTAGGTGCATTGGGCAGTAGAAAAGCCCAAAAAGCTAGGAAACTCTAGCAGCCACGTCACCATGGGGTGTGCAATAGTGCACAACCCGTGTAAAAGCATGCGAGCTACGGACTAGAGGTCCTCCATGAGCATTCTGAGCGTGTGGCCCATGCAAGAGAACGTGAGCCGTGGATTTGAGAGTGCAAATACCGTGATATGTCTATAATGTATTCATTTTTATTCTCATAGAAACACGGTTGGTGCTAAGTTATGCATTAGAGAGTTTTTACCCCAACACATTAGGGAATCATCGATTGTCGAATGAGAATCGACATTCAAGTCAGTGGTCACCCAACATCAAGTATCAATTAACAAAATCAGTAAGGAAGCTACTTTTTCCTCGTGTTTTCAGGGGTCATCAATGCCAGTTTTCTACCTTTTTGGAGTTAAAGGAGAAATCGTTCACCCTCAGGCCCCCTTCATCCCAACACCTCGGGTTGATAAGGAAGAAAATTACGGTATTCAGAGATCAATCACCTGGCGGTCACTTCCTAATTTCAACAAGGATTTTTCCACCTTTCTTCATTCTCAACATCATAGGCAAACAAAGCACCGCCGAAGATGTTCATATCTTGGATTCTCTTCGACGACCATATTTTCAACGATTTGACGTCCTCTTTTAAAAGACCTCTATGCCATTTCTATAATCAAATCCTTCTTTCATTCCTTATTTTAGTGCCAGGTTAACTCCTCATCAGACTTATATCAACTTTTTGGTCTTATTCTCAAGGGGGGTCAGCCTAACACAACCGCTTGTGACACCCTGCCCATTGTTTTTAGTTGGGATTTTCAATTGCAAGTTAACAACTGCTTAACCACTCAGGCTATTCCAACTAGCCAATGTGGTGTGTCCAATCAGGTGCAACCTGGGTTCGAATCCTTCCTCCCCCAGTATTACACCGTGTAAGGTGTGGAGAGTGGGAGGCTCATCCCACTTTGTTGTGTGAGGCAACAGAGAACCTCACCCTTTGTGTGAGACAACATAATGAATGAAAGTGTGGTTGTCAAGAAGAATAAATAAACAATCTCTAAGGTGGTGCCCGCTGTCAGCCGCAATCCCTATTGTTGTAAAACGAGGGCAATGATAAAGGTGTGATTCCTCCAAAAAGATGACAATAGGTATTTTTGGTTTAAGTATTGGATAGGAATTATCTTCGTCATTCTTATTTTTTCGGCAGCCTGAGCCTGGTAAAACTCGATTGATTTCAAATTTAATTTCTAAAGAGACGGTAAGGAGACATCTAAGTCAGAGTCATTAGAACAACGGACTTCTGGAGATACTATTTTTCTGAGGATTTAAATTAATTTGTAGACTCTGCTCCATTAAGATATTCCGGCCAATTATATTATCAATTCGATTTAATTGGTTTTTAGAGTCTTTTGGGGTCAAGTTAGAGATAGTTTTACGCATTGGATATTATTTATGTACTCCATTGAAATATAATTTTGGTAATTAAAATGACTGTTTTAGTCTCCTAGTTCAGGGAAATGTTCTTCATGGGTTAAATAGAGACTGGCCGGATCTTTGGTAGGGGAGTTCCATTTATTTCATTTTGATTGACTTAAATGTTTGAACAGAGGTGTGGATGAAACATTTTGCTTGCATTTCATTTGATACTTCACTTTATTTGGTTCGGATGGTAATCTCATGTCGATATTATTATGGCTGCACTACAGCTACACAGTGCTAACCACTTATCCTTGATGCACCCTTCTTGTTGCCACATAGATCTTTGCTTAGTAGTGCAACATAGATTAGTGCATTTGTGTATCTCTCTTTTAACCACTGAGACTTTAAATTCGAACTGTAATATTTAGATTGTGTCTCAGTGTATACGAGACCATTAAATATATTTTTTAAATCCTCCGAAGACAACCCCTCAACCAGTGGCTTGGCAGCCCTTGAGTTAAACCTGCAACTCGAATGGAAGCTTGTAGTCCAATGGCTCAGATGGTTGCCATAATTCTCTAGATCTAGTAAATGGCGGTGACCTTGAGGTGATTCTAAGAAGAAAAAATAGGGCGACTCCAACCACCACCACCCCAAGGTTAAAACAACAAAGTCATGCTTTCCCCTTTGCATGTGTTCGAAGCGTTTCTTAGTCCCTAAGCTCTGATCCATGTCCCAGCAGCATGAAGGATACTGGCTCATGGAAGCAAAACTAATCCGAGATCCATGCTCCTCTCTTCTGTTACTTTTTTGGACAGCTGTATCAATCTTATATTCCATGTCTGGCTACCATCAAACTCGCACAGGGGTGAAGGTTTGATGAGTAGAATCACATGGAATACTCGGAAACCTAATCATACTCTCACTTTACCCCTAGTCTTGTTGTAGAGCTTCTTTTTTTTTGAACCCGTTGTAGAGCTCTTTTGTATAGCTCAGTTTTTTAAGGCAATTAAGGCTGCCTTAGGAATCTATGTTCCCTAAACCACATGTAAAAACTCTTATATTATTTTGTTTTTAATCGGGTCCGGGGAGCCTATATATACCCCCACATTTATTCTTTTTTATAAAAAAAAAACATGTGAATTACAAATCAAATCTAACTTTCATTTCTTACTGCGGCAGAGTTTGTACTCCTCTCGATAGTATTGGTATCCACGGCTCGTTACAGGCCGATCATCATGACTCCTTAATCAGCATTCCTGGATGCGAGATGATAAGATGCTTCAGCACGCGCTTCATCCAATTTCATCTCCAGTTCCTTCACGAAAGCCATTTTCGTTCCGTGAGTGATGCTCAGTATACCCAAGGCCTTTGTATATGACTTAATGGCTTCCTCTGCCTCTCCAAGTAACCTGCAAGTGGCTACTCAAAATCAAAAATGTCGAGAATACTAAGCTAATCCTTTAACATCTAAATTTTCAATTTCTTATTCATTCACTTCAACAGCCACGGAAAATTATTCTTCCCATAACATGAACAGGATCGATGAGGAAAGACATAAATATGGATTGCATCTGCCTATTGCATTCAGTCAAGACAAGCAATATTGTTTACATTGAAATGTCTCTTTTAATGAAGTTTTTGCCCAAACTCTCCTAAGAAGTGGAAAGTACCCAAGTCGGACACGACGCAACATGGGTGTACATGCCCAGTGAGCAAGTCTTTTTTTTTACACACTGACTTCAACACCAAAGAAACAATGCAATAATAGAGGGTGTCTAAATCACTTAGATCTTTTCTCAGAGAATCTACAAAGATAACAGGAGAAGTAAAAAAAGCAGAGAAATCTGCAAGGATAATTGCAGCATCACTCTTTTACTAGCTTGAAGAATCAATCAAATTACAGAAACATGCCTAGGTTTGGGGATTGTTAGGCTGTGCAAAATATGAGCTTATATATAAGATTTTTTTAAGGGACTACACATCACAGTTGCTCCAGATCTTATTAAGAATTTATAAGTGGGACAGTTTTCCACGACCAACTGATGCTGAACTTATTTTATGCCCCCTACTTCTTTAAACTTCAAATCACAAACCAGGGAGGACATAATTAAAGACAAAAGGAAAAAAGCCACAAACAAAAGGAAAACATCTAACCATTCAAGTTTTCCACATGTATAATATTGCAACCCCAGTAATGGATGAACACCTGGATAAGTTCCTGTTAATAAGAGAAACTAAACTTAGAAGAAAAGTACCAACATAGTTTATAAAAGTTTCACAATCAAAATAAACATGATCGCGTATTCAATTTAAGATAAACATGAAGTAGACAGCATTATCTTGTATTTGCAAGAGGCGGCTTGCATAGCTGAAAACTGTGACCTCAAGAGATCACATAGCAGCAACTACAACTGTTGCGCAAAGGCTATCCCTCACTAACTTGCCCTTACGTGAAAAATAAATAAGTATCCCGTAGTATAAGTTTTACCAAGGCGGTCAAAAATGCACTATCCACTCTTATTGTTTGTGTTGAATTTGAAAGAGTTAAAAATAAGTAATGGATGGTTTCATGAGAGTTGGACATTCCCCAAATGATAAAGCAAGATTTGTGCATAAGAGAAACAATGTCCTCTATACCAGATATACTCCATGACCAGATAAAATTAGAGTTAGCTCTTGTACACTATAGAGCATAATGTCACTTACTTTCATACATAGGAATAATTGCTCTGCAATACTCAAGTGCTTCTTTCCAATCTTGTATCTGCATATATATCTGCGAGAAAGCTATTTCTCCTTAAACAAGTAAAACAGGATACATCTCTCAGGTAGTGATGATTATTCACCATGATGTTTTTTAGTTTATAAGGATTAAAAGAACAAGGATAATGATGTATTTGCCTAATCTGTACACAGAAGGGGAAAATAGCAGAGGGGGTAATTGTGTCTGAGTTATTTGTAATTTACTAATATATCATACAGAAGTAAATGCATAAATAATCAGGAGACATGAGATTTTTGTCAAATACCTTCAATAGAGTCTCCCTGGTCCGCATAAGATTAACTGAGAATGGATGAAAGATTTTTAACTGGAGTTTCTCAATTCTCTTATGTATAAGACTGGCATCTGCATCATCAAAATATGGTTACAGAAATGCACAGGTTACCGTAGTCCCTCTAAAATATTACTTATATCATCTAGGTGGAACTTTTAACTTACAGTTCTCCTTGGCCTTGTTTTTTATTCAATGCTAATAGAAACTAGAATCTCAGATGAATTTAGTTGAAAAAACTTGATTTAAAATACTCTCTCTGCATAAATTGAACGATACCTCCAGTGGAGATCGACAAAGCTTTATCTGACAATAATTTGATTTCACTGGCAAAAACTTGTATTTCTTCCTTATCTCTAAGTAATCCACACTGCTGACACACAAATCCTTTATTTTCTGCATGTTATGAAACAAAACTTATATGAGTAGCACAGTATTTGGCTTCAGAATTGTGAGTAGTGAAAAACCATATACCGGAGTCACGCAGCAGAAACCCATTGCATTCATTATCCTTGCATCTGTAACCTTCCAAAATTGCACTTTCCCTAATATCACTGAATTGGCCCTGGTGATGACAACACAACACGATGAAAGTTGCTTACTAAAGGAAGGGGATCATTAAAAGGAAAAATAAAAACAACGTACATACCACTTTATTGCATCGAGGACAAGCACAAGTAAAGAAATACTGTTCCCTCAGATATTTCTGCCGAGTCGTAGTACTTGCAGCTGTTTCTATGTAGCTTATGAGTACCTTCATACCCATACAAACATGTTATTAAACTAGGTTCAATACATATAACAGCCCCCTAAAGAAAATAAAGAACTCTCTCGAAATATGTGTGTAACAAAAACAGCAAATAGCATTAGTAGCAGCAAAACTTAATGACTAGTAGCTTTATTGTAGGGTCAATGACGTAACATAGGGCTTGAAAGTAACAATAAAGGTTGTGATTCAAAATCAGTCCTATTTGTTTCTCTTCATACAGCTCTTCCACATCAACTTTCTCTTGAAATCTTCCTGCTAGACCCAAGCAAGGATTGCAAGGACCTGAAGCTTTGACTATTAATGATATGAAGATTAAATAATCCAACAGTTGAAAGTAGAGCAGGTTCCTTAGATGATCTTAAAATCAATTTTGAAATAGATTTTGATACAGGACACAGCTACAAGGGTTCTTATAGAAAAACTCGGTACAAAACCTGAGGTGTAGTAGAAGTTTTGTTGAGTCTTTTGGTTGTTTCCATATTAGAATCAAATTCGAAATAAGAAAATAAGAGGTATAAGATCTCTTCTTTGAAAATGGCTTTAGAGAAAACCATGCATTTAGTCTTTCATGATAATTGGTTCGATAACAAATTATGTTTAGAGAAGTCTCTTTTTTCCCTCAAAACTAAAGGTTGGATATTTTCATTCCACTCTTTTCTATTCTCTCCTGCTCTTGCAATCTTGCGCTATAATAATCTTAAATGAGCTCTCTGCTCATCTATCAATACTTAATCATACTTCAATACAGCTCTTTTAATACTCTGAACCAAAGCTAGCAGCATGGCAAAACTCAATGAACTCCATGCAGGAAAATAGTCTCAAATTAGAAGTACAAAAATGTAACCATACCACGCAGTACCAAACATCACTGAACCCCATAACACTTACCACATCCACTAATAAATTGACGAGTTGATTACAGCAGAGACATCAACCACAAATAAATGTTTATAGATAGACATTCTTCTATGATTTTTCTGGATATGAGCAGTAACAAATGTAAGGAAGGCCGTGACGAAGTACCTAAATACTGTGTGCATCTCTCTCTTCCTTCCTCTCAATATGTGTGTGTGCGTGCACAAAGTAAGTGAGGAGGGTGTACTAGTTCAGAACTAATACAGGTAGAAAGGACTGATAGGATCTAACTGCAACAACTGGAGATGAAAGTCAAGCTAACATTCAAGAAATGGGATGGATACACCAGTTTGCAACCAGGCCAAATATGGAAAATTAGAATTCACTACATTTTTAGACCATGAAAAATAATTTTATATTCTCTTTTGTTCTAAAATAAAAGGTTTTTAAATTTTCAAGACAAACACATAAATGCTCCTCTAATGTTTCAAACCTGAATACTTCTGTTAGTGTGCATCTTAAGGGTATGTAATCTTTCGCATCATACTTTCAAACACTGGATTTAATTGCTAATTGATACCCAATTAACATATTTTTTTCAAATAATGATATCAAGTTAAAGAATAAAAAAATAAGGCAAAGTCTTAGGAAAGACCGTCTTTCCATAGGCATATAAAAAGACGGGGTTGAATTGGAATTATAGAAAGGTAAAAGGTTTTAGTTGCAATATTAAAAATTTATTATGCAACATTTAAGAGTGATAGGTTTATGACCCGATAATACAACCCAAAAATTTTATTTTAATTTTTTCAAATTTACAGTTTAAACCTTGGTCTTTCCATAAGTTATGGAAATACCGTATTTCAAGAGACGAACTCTATACAATATCTTCATGTAAGATATTGTTAGATTCAATTCAACATATATTTCTTAAATAATTTTTTTGTTATATTCCTTTACTACATGTAATTAAAGTTATTTGGGTTAAATGTAGTTTGATACAGGTGACCATAAAATTGCAAGTTACTAGAAACAAATGAAGTGTTATAAATTAATGTGACACACTTAAACGAATGGGAAGTACTGTATTCCCTTCGTTCCACCATTAATTGGTTAATTTGACTTTTGAAAGTCAACTGAATAAATTTTTAACTATAAATATTTTTATTTATGTGTGTAAATTTTTTTAAAAAAATTATAATATAAAAGCACATGTTATGATGAATGCAATAACATATAATATGATAATGGTCTTATATATAATAATAGAATTTAATAGTCGAACTTGGTTTAGTTTGACTTCTAAAAGTCAATTTAACCAATTAATGGTGGGATGGAGAGTAGGTGTTTAAAACTTTGAGCAAAAAAATGTACAGTGACGTATGGAACGATAGTAGTAGTACACAATTAAGTTGTTATATATATATACACACACATATATAACTCTATATAATTGAGCAAGTACCAATATAATTTTCAGATAATTGAAACTATAAAAACAACCCTATCTAGTTGATAAAAATGCTAATATAATCCTAGAACACCATTTCCGACTTTGATCGACGTTGACTGCACATAAAATGATCAAAATCACCTTTGGCTTAAAACCTTAAAGTGTTAGGACAATTTTACCCTCATGTCATCACCGGACCGGCGCAAGGTTGCCACTGCGCCGCCTCCAACTGACCACCCCACCACTCCTACCCCTCCACAGCCCACTGGCCACCCCCAGCTCCACCCATCACCGCAACCCACCCACCCCAACCCCCGACTCTGCCGACACTACCCTCGTCAACTACCACCATGCCACCACCAAGCCTAGTCCTGCCCACCACCTGAAACCCAGAACTAAAACCCAGCTCCAAACCCACTCAATACCCCAACCCAAATCCAACCCAAAACAACCTGAATTGAGTGGCACCTAAAACCCAGCTCCAAACCCACTCAATATCCCAACCCAAATCCAACCCAAAACAACCTGAATTGAGTGGCACACGTCATCCTCAGCTCGAATCGAGTAGCGGTGAGAGGTGATGAATGCGAGACCCCAATCAAATGTGAGGTCGTTAGAGCTTTGCAACCACGAAGTCGCCGGAAACGACGGTGACGCCGCCCAACCCTACCTCACCAAGCCTCGACGCCACCGCGAAACCCTAGCCCACCCAGCCCTGACGTCACCCAGCCGCCATAAAAGAATCCCAAAAGAAGAAGACGAGACGAAGAAGCAATCCTAGAAGAAGAAGAGACGATGATGGCAAAAGAAAATAGAGAATATGAATATGTTAGGGTTGAGGGTATAACAGTCATTTTATTTTATTTTGTTTTCAATTTTTGTTTTTTTGGTTAGATGAGCAAAAATATATTTTCACCAATTTTCAACTAAAAATTGCCGGAATGGGTACATTTGCACTTACACTTACTATATAACGTTATATTTGTACTTTCAATTATCAAAAAGTTATATTAACACTTATGTAAATTAAATGAGTCCGTCTCTTGAAAGACGGTCTTTTCATAAGTCATGGAAAGACCAAGATTTAAAGTGTATATTAGAAGAGATGAAGATAAAAAATTTGGGTTGAATGAATCGGGTTATAAATTTTCTCTTGAAAGACGGTCTTTTCATAAGCAATGGAAAGACCAAGGTTTAAATTGTAAATTAGAAGAGATGAAAATAAAAAAAAATTGGGTTGAATGAATCGGGTTGTAAATTTTTAATATTGCAACTAAAACCTTTTACCTTTTATTATTCTAATTAAACCCCGTATTTTCATAAGCCTATGGAAAAATGATCTTTCTCAAGATTTGCCTTAAATAGAGTTATAATTTCTATTTATCCAAAATTACATCCTTAACTCAATGAATTTTTTAAAATAATAACTCAATGATTGACTTTCAAGGGAATAGTTAATAATGTACTGAATTAGCACGAATTTTCTAAATAAAAAGCATCTGATGTCATCAAGTTTGCCACGAATACGAATCGTAGCATATTTTTCTTCTTCATAATCATAATAATAATTTATTTCATTTGAAAAACATTTCAATTAAGGCAAAGTCTTGGAAAAGACGGTCTTTCCATAGGTATATGGAAACGTTAAATTAGAATTATAGAAAGGTAATAGGTTTTGATTGCAATATTAAAATTTATATTATGAAACATGTTGTAGTTATAAATTTATGACCAGATTCATGCCACATGAAAATTTTATCTTCATTTCATGACTTATGGAAATACCGTCTTTCAAGAGACGTTACTCCATAATCAACTACTATAAATTGAATTTTTTCTTATATTATTATTCTACATATTCCTTCCACTTTTTATATGTTGATATATTGCAAATTTCTTAATTCATGTAATATCATTTACAAATTATTAATTAGTTAACTTTTGAAAATATCATAATCTTCCTAATATAAAAAGTAGTGAAACTCGATTAGAATCTTACTCGAATTTAGATAATTAATAAAGATTATTAATGATAAGATCTTCATAAAGAATATTTTATTAAATTTAGATTATTTAGATATGGTAAAAAATATTATTCAATCTGTTTTATGCATTGACTTGCATTGCATTTATGGTAGGGATAGAGACGACGAATTTGATATTTCAATTAAAGATGATATGTAATATCCACGATTTTTCGTCACAGCGTATATTAAAGACCGCTATTTCAATTTATTGGTGGTTGGGTGCACGCATTACGTTACGAGCTTTTGGACTTCCAAATGCCTACTACTCTGATTTGAGGAATGGAAAAGACGGTAATTTGAATTTTAAAAAACCAATGCGATTAAATATGTTTATAATATTTTTTAATTGAATTGATTAAATATGTTTATTGATTTTATAGCTGATAACTGTGGTGAAAAAGTTTCGAAGTGAAAGATTAAATTTTTTACTCTGACAAGAATATAAAAAGATGAAGAAAGTAACCAATTGAACTGATTAACGGTCAGATCAATAATGAAAAATCTTATTTCAATAATTTTTGGGTCAAATTAATCGTCTCATGTGTTTTTTTACTATAAAATACTCCCTCCGTCCCGCTATAAATTGCTGAATTGCTTTTTGGACACTATTCTGAATCAAAGTTTGGCCGCATATTTGAATAGATATATGAACAATAATATATACATATGTGATATTGTTCAATTCGTCGCAACACGTAGTTTC
>JAULKK010000008.1:9228286-9238848 GCA_032355705.1 Rubia peregrina
CTAAAGTTATCGATGGTCAAACATGCCTTGAGAAAAGTGTTGGTCAAACGGTGTCAATGTTAAAAAATCAGAGGAAGTATTCCTATTGGAAATTTCTACTCTTTTTTTCCCTATCTTGTCATCCATGCAAGTCACGAAAGGGAACACAGCAATTCATTTAACATGTTGAAATTTATGTTTCCCACTATGAATAAATCACTAATCGCGGTATGATCCAGATCCTGTTCTAAGAAAATGTGGATCGCGTATTTATAGGGTATTCTGATTGTCTGGATCGGGTGGTAGGAGTATAACATTAGAAATTTAAATAAGTGCTGATATAACTCTAGAATTTTTGTTATTCCCTCTGGTTTATTTAAAAATATTTATGAAGATTAATCTATCAATTTCCAAATAATAATATTACTATTTGTTTATTAGCACTTGTGTAGAAAATAAGGGTAATAATTGTGTGATTATATTCATATTTTGGGGTACATTATATAGAGGTACAAAGATCCATACAGTAAAGGAAAAGGAAATCTAATTTAATTACAATTCCAAGTAATATTCACATAATATTACTATTCCTTAATACTTCCCCTCAATTTGGAGCATGGGGATCATAAACGCTTAACTTGCCAAGTAATAAATGAAATTGATTCCGTCCGAGAGTTTTGGTGAACAAGTCTGTTGTTTGATCAGACGTGCGGATATGATGAATAACAAGAGTACCAGACTGGACAAGATCACAGACGAAATGACAATCAACCTCTTCGTAGAACACCGGATTTGCGGCAATGTGAAGAGCAGATTGACTGTCACAAAATAGTCGCATAGGAGCAGAATGCATGACACCTAAGTCCCGAAGTAAAGACTTAAGCCACGACAACTCACAACAAGTAACAGTCATAGCACGATACTCCGCTTTAGCAAAAGAACGAGAAACTGTAGGTTGCTTCTTGGTCTTCCATGAAACAGGAGAATCACCAATCGTTACAAAGAACACGGAAAGAGAGCGTCGTGTAATGGGACATGCAACCCAATCATAATCTCAATAAGCAGTTAACTTTAACGAACTACGTGAAAGGAGAAATAAACCTTGACCAGTGAGGAACTCGAATCGTAGCTTCCCAGTGAGAAACCCAATGAGACCTCATAAACTGAGCAAGCGTATGAACAAAATAACTAAGCTCAGGACGAGTGATTGTCAGGTAAATGAGGTGACCAACCAGGCGCCGATACTGCTCAGGATCATCGTAAAGAAGGTCTTCAACTTTTGCAAGATCATGTTGTTGCTCCATAGGAAAATCCGTCGGTTTAGAAGCCGATAAACCTGTGTTAGATAAGATATCCAGGGCATATTTCCGTTGTGATAAAAATATCTCATCCTGTCTCCTAGCAATTTCTATACCCAAGAAATACTTAAGTGTAACAAGATCCTTTATATGAAAGCAAGAGCTCAAGTATTTTTTGAATTCCGAAATGATTGACGAAGAACTATATGCAATGACCAAATCATCAACATAGACAGGGACATGCAAAGAAATCGAGCCACGAGTAAAAACAAATAGAGAGTAATCAACCTCAGTAAGAACAAAACCAAATGCACGTAAAGCTTGAGCCAACTTGGAAAACTAATTGCGAAGAGCTTGTCGAATACCATAAAAAGATTTCTGAAGGCAACATACCTGGCCATGAGGCATAAGATAGTCAGGTGAAGGAAACATGAACACCTCTTCATGCAGATCACCATGTAGAAAAACATTATGCACATCCATCTGATGAAATTCCCAACCACAAATGACTGCAACTAATAAAAACAAGTGAACCGAACTCATCTTCGTATTAGGCGAAAATGTCTCAGTATAGTCAGTTCCTTCTTTCTGACGATTACCAATAACCACCAGTCGAGCTTCGTGACGTTCAATTGTACCATCAGCTTGAACTTGGTATGATACATCCATTTTCATCCAATTGCAGTCTTATCCAGAGGTAGAGGAGCCAAAGTCCATGCCTTATTGCACTCAAGAGCATTAATCTCACCAGCCATAACATCACACCAATGAGCATACTTTGATACCTTATAGTAAGTAGTGGTAACCCAAAAATCTGGAATGCGTACTAGAAAATTTATCGCAATTTACAAAATCAGTTAAATGATAGAAAACACCTGAGGATTGTGATGACGCAGGTGTGATCGTAGCAGGGGGTATGAATATTAGTAACAAAGCAGACATAATATTCCAAATAAGGAAAAGGTCGACGATCGCTACACTCTGTCGTACATTAGAAAGCTCAGCCGGAAGTGGTGGCGTCTGGAACATAGCTGGCAAAGCAGATGATGGAGGTGATTAAAGCGGATGAGGCACCGAAGTACTGGTCGACACATGATCGCCGACGGCAGGTGGCGCAAGAAGCGAGTGAGGCTCGACGGTGGGCAGTGTATGGAATACTGGTTCAGTTGGTGGGTGGCCGACGGTGGTAAAGCTAACGGTGAGGTGGTGGTGTCATCGGTTTGTACGGATAGATCTGTGGGCACAATATACGGAAAATTGTCTTCATAAAAATCAACATCCCGACTGTTGAAGAAAGTACAGGATTCCAAGTCATAAAGGTGATAGGCTTTCTTTCCGGCAGGATAACCAAGAAACAGGCACCTGCGATTTCTTGGAGCAAACTTGTCACGGTGTCTGGGAATGTAGGAAGTAAAACACAAACAACCAAACACACGCAAAAGTTTGTAATTTGGTGTACGTCCGTAGAGTAACTCAAATGGTGTGCGGCCATTAAGTTGCTTTGTCAGTGTCCAGTTGATCAAATATGCAACTGTAAGAACACATTCAATTGGCAGATTGGTTTGAAAGTTCAAAGCACGAGCCACATGTAACATATGACGATGTTTGCGCACAACCTGGTCATTCTGTTGTGGTGTATCAACCATAGATGTCTCAAAATGATCCTGGATTGAGCAAAATATGATCTTAAAGGCAGAAATTATGTACCATTATCAGCACAAACATAACAAATAGTGCGCCCAAACTGATTCTTGATTAAAGCACAAAATTTAATAAATCTAGAAGCTGGATCTGAATTAGCAACTAATATATATACCCAGATAGCTCGGGAATAATCATCAACTATAGTTAAAAAATAAAATGCACCACTAGAAGATGTGTTCTATAAGGACCCCAAAAACATCACAATAGATTAATTCAAATAAAGAACTAGCATTCGAAGAACTCAATGAAAAACTATGTCTAGTCTATTTTTCTCTATGATATACATAGAGCAAGGAACAAAGGTATTATTTGTGCTAAAATCAAGAGTAGAAACAGAAGACAACACTGTAGAGGAAGGATGTCGAAGATGCTGATGCCATAAATCAGAAGACGAACTGTCGGAATTGACTGCGGGATATAAAGATGAACACGCGTATCCAGCATACGAAGTAATAACACCCTTGTTTTCACCCACGCCAATCGCAGTCCTCGTACTGATTTTCTGTAAAATGCAATAATTTCCAGTAAAAAGCTAGACATTTAGGGCAGATAACAATCTAGAGCATGATAATAAATGACATCGCAAAGTAGGTATATAGAGCACATGAGTAACAGTAATATCGCCAAAGAAAATAGAACCATATTGTGTAGAAGATGACACAGATCCATCCGGCAGTATAACATTCACATAATCGATAGCAGTAGTAATATTAGTAAGGGAACCCTTGTCACCAGTCATATGATATGAGCCTCCCGAATCAAGAATCCAAGGTAAAGTAGACTTACCTGACCCATGGTTAGATACAACATTAAACTGATTAAATAAATATAGGATCGAACTCCATTGTTCATTAGACAGAGCAGGATCAAAATCAGACCTTGAAGGGGCACAGTGGGCAGCCGCCGCCACTTGACCTAGCGGCGATACAGCAGCGCCGGCAAAAGGCGGCGGAGGTGGGCAAACTCCGGCGACTGGTAATCCGTTTCTGACAGCAGCAGTCGGTGGGGCTGGTGCCATTTTATTGGCAGCGTTGGTTTTCTGGTTTAACTCCTTGAACCAATCTGGAACTCATGTGAACTTGAAACATGTATCTTTGTCGTGGCCTTTGCAATGACACGTGCATGTGAGATTCTTGCAATCAGTTGAAGTGAGAGCAACTGTAAAAAAAAAACTCGAAGGTGGTGGGCGTCGTGCAACATATGCCACTGAGTCAGTTGAAGGCTCTCGAGACCTGATGATGTCTTTGTGATTCTCCTCCTGAGCAACAAGGGAATACACACACATAACAGGTGGCAAAGTATCAATGATCATGATGTTGGATCGCAAGGTGTGATACATTCTTCAAGACTGAGGAGAAATTGATAGATCATATCTTTCTCACGTTCTTGGAAGGCATTAGCAGCATGGTTATATATGCACAGTGGTTTGCAAGTTTCACAGGTTCAAACTAAAGGAGGTCGGATTGAGTTGTAATCACTAAACAGACTCTTCAGTTTGCCAAAATAAATGACAATAGTCTGACCATTCTGCTGACAGTTCTATATATCTTCACGCATCTGCAGAATTTTGGACCATTCCCAAGAGTAAACCGTGCCTTGAGATCATCCCACAATTCCTTCACTGTGGAAAAATAACTGGTAGAGGAACACAATGTTAGATCTAGAGTATGTAAGACCCATCAAATAAGGGTAGCATTAACTCCAAACCAATCATCTGCATCAGGATGATTATCTGAGGGTTTGGTAATGGTTCCATAAATGAAAACAAGCTTCTTTTTGGCAAGCATAACGCTACAAATCGCAGCATCACATTCAAGATAATTTTCTTCGCCTTTTAGTATGGCGGGATATTTTAACAAATTGGGACCGTCAGAAGTACCAAGGTAGTAGAGAGAGTTCATAGATCGACCAGAAGGTACAGATACTCCAGAGCCAGATTGCAATTACAACTGTTTGAGTAAAGATGCAATCATGTCGGTGGCATTGAGATTCTGTAACTTGTTAGCCTCAACTTCAGCGGCGATGCGGCCTTGCTTAGTGGCATCGAGACCGGAACCAGAGGTGAGATCAGACATGGAAGTAAATTACACAAACCGGCGGTAACCAGAGGTGGCAGTGGCGCGGAAAATCAGGCATGCAGAGGCGCGACGGTGCATCAGAGTTAGATCGGCGTGTAAACGGGAGAGATCGATGGACTCCTGGCGATCACGACAACTTGTGCTAGTGGCAGGGATCGGTGGTCGTCGGCAAAGGCAGTGAGAGGCGAAGGCGTTTGGACGACGGCACATGTTGGTGGACGTGCGGCTTCTGATGGCGGCTATAGCTTGGCAATGTCAGCAGAATTTTCTTAGGGTTTCAGGATTTTAGTCTCTGATACCATGTAGAAAAAATAAGGGTAATGATTGTGTGATTGTATTCATGTGTGGGGTACATTATATAAAGGTACAAAGACATATACATAAAAGGCAAATGAAATCTAATCTAATTACAATTTCAAATAATATTCACATAATATTACTATTCCTTAATAAATATATATTTTTTAGGTACATGATAAAATATTATAAATAATATAAATATATTGAATTTATATTATATTTGCTAAACGATCTTTACAAACAATATTAGTGAGGTCGAACTCGATTAATATAAAAGTTTGGCTTGAGTTCAGTTAAATCAAATTTGAATCAAGTTTTGATCGAATTGTTCGCGAATAGTTCGGTTCATTTACATCGCTACCCCTGATTTACAACTCGGTTCGTTTATAACCCAACTAAATGACTTCTATCCAACGGGTCATTTAATTTTAACCCAACTGGTCACTATATTTTAACCCAACGTGTCATTTATCAGTTTACAAAGACTTGAGTGAGACGGTCTCACTCATTTTATGGTGAGACGGATGGTCTAAATACAATTATTTAAATATGAGAAATGACATGGGATGCATTATGTAATTTTTAAAACTTTACTTATTACTTTGTCTCACCATAACTTATGGTGAGACGGTCTCATATGAGTCTTTCTCTTATCAGTTTACCCAATTTACTGAAATTTTAACCCAACTTGTAAAAAAAATTGTTGTCTTATTATAAGAAATTATCCACGAGTCACCTGTTATCCAACCCAACCTGACCCACCCTAAAATTATCCAACGGATAACCTATTATCCAACCCAACTCAACTCAACCCAACAATTACAACTTATTTATATCCATTAACTCAATGAGTCATTATCCAATGAGTGAAAATAGTAAATAGATAACGGTTATCCATCGGGTGACCTACCCCGTTTGACGGCCCTAGGTTTTAGTATAAATAGAAGGTGTTTGTACTATTGCCAAAACTCACCACCTTAGAGATAGTTAGAGAGGAGAAACTTGTGAAGTGTTCTTCCTCTTTAACTATACTGGAGAAGGGATTGGTTAGAAATTGCTTGATAGTTTGGTAGAGAGGAGATAGATTGAATGATTGTGATACATTGTAGGTTGAGAGAAAGGAATGTACTTTGTAAGACTCATTCTATAAATAAGTGGATTGGAATCATTTGATTCCCGTGATTTTTCCTGGTTTGGGTTCCCACATTAAAATTCGTGTGTTTGTTCTTTTATATTATTGACCGTGTCTTTTCATGAGAGTAGAGGAGAGATTTTTAATCTTGACAAGATGAAAGTCGAGGTTAAAATCCCCAACAACATAGTATTAAATTTATTTTAATGTGTATTTTCAGTATATTAATTTTTATAATTTTTAATTGTAAAGAGATTAATGGTCAAATATTTTTTTAAATAATTGTAAAAATTCAAAACGTGCCACTTATGAATGTGGCAGAGAGTATATAAATTATTGTGATATTTATAACAAGAAATAATCAGTTATATTGCTTTAAATAAATCAGTTATGTTATTTTTAAAAATTAATAAGTAATGAAACATATTCTTATTGTTGAAAAAGAACAAAAAGAAGAAAAAAGAAACGTCAAATGTCAGGAATAATTATCTGAGCTAACATGCCTTGACGTGACCAAACTCTTGCAAGGTGAGTAGAGAGCACCATAATCCAAATCAGATATTTTTTATCCTCTAAACGTATCATTAAATTATGGTCTGTGGACTCTCTCCATCTCAACAATTTTGGCATATTTGCTTTTTCACAATATTTAACTATCATGTTTGACCGTCAATTTCTCTAGTTACATGTAGCAATTCCTCATAAAAAATTATATTTAGAATTTAGATGTTAAAATAAATATAACAATATATCACATGATATTTTTATTACAAATATATGAATTTATATTTAGAGTCAAAGTTCACCAAATTTGACTTGGAAAAAGTAAATAGACCAAAACTGGTGGAACGGGGGAGTATATTATATTTGTTAAATGCTAAATTTTGCATTTATAAAATATATTTTTATATTTAAATACATATTATAATACGTTTCAACCTAGAAAACATAATATTTAATTTTTAAAAATACAAAATTCAAAATAAAAGGCAAGGTGATTTATTAATAAATTTATGAATATTCCCCTTTTTAAAATGCATGCTGGGGATGAAAATGAAGGTTCTTTGAGTGTGTGAGTGCTCGTTCCCCTTTCAGTTTTTTGCTCCCATTATTTCTCTAAAATTGGTTAAGTAGTTGGAGGAATCAAACAGCGACTATCCAGATAACTCCTACCTGTCTTTCAAAAGGCACGCTCCTTTATATATCGTTCCAAAAGTAACAACTATTAGCAGCAGTTGAATTGTAAAGTCCAAGAGGATAATTGGCCAGTAGTATTTCAAAATATGTTCTCTTTTGGCCATTTCCCCATTCTTGTCCTCTCTTTTCTACTTGTGATTCTTGGTGTGTCAGAACTGAAATATGTCGCCGGCGAAGCGCTGCGGCGGCAGGAGGCGGATCGGGTGGTCCGGCTTCCCGGGCAACCGGAGGTGGAGTTCTCGCAGTACGCCGGCTATGTTACCGTGAATGAAAGCCATGGGAGAGCACTGTTTTATTGGTTTTTTGAGGCCACCAGAAAACCAGAACATAAACCTCTTCTCTTATGGCTGAATGGAGGTTAGTATCATTATTATTCTTGTTTGTTTGCTTTACTCCTAATCTGAAATTTATATTTATGTCACATTTATAACAATTCTTATGCATGTAGAATGTACATTATAAAACTATTATGTGAGCTATTTACACCGTAATCACAATTCAATTATATTATTAATGCACAATCTCACACTAGGAAATGCGTATTTTTACCATTAAAAATACACAAAATGTCTCTGAAAATACAGTGTTCATGTTCAGGGGCGGACCTAGCTAGGGGCATAGGGTAACCATGGTTATCTCATGGTAAAAATAATAAGGGGTATTAGTATTTGATTATCCCATGTAATTTTTTTTTACCACTAATATTAAAAATATATTTTATATATATTAATGGTTATCCCATTAAAAAATTTCTGGATTCGCCATTACTCATGCTACCGGAGATACCATATAATTTGGAGTTTGATTATTATTGGTGCAATGTGCAAAAGGTTCATTTGGAATTTTGGAGCCATATAACTAACTACCCAGTAGCCAGTAGATAAAAGTTATCCTGCATGCATTCCAATTACTTTTTGAATTTTTTTAGTAAATTATTTTCACCCCTGTTGTTAATGTGAAATATCATGTTCTAGGATACAAATTTTTTTCCATTTTATCCTATAAATTGATAGAAATTGAAATATGAAAAATATAGTGAAATGAACGAAATGCATTACTCTCTCTGTTCCAATAAAATATTTCTGTCATTTTTTACCCTGACATTCATATATACCATCACTCATTTCTCTTATTAAAAATCATTTGATCAATTAAAATGATTAATTATCATTTGCCAACAAAACTAATATTTTTTTAAAAAAATTAGGGTTTAAATCACATTCCTTCTTCTTCCTTTTTAAAGACTTTTTCAAACTTTAAATCACATTTTCAAATCTCAAACCAAGTGGAAGTTAATTAATTATATACTCTCAGAGATTTTTTTTTATTTGTATGTGTAAGTGTGGGTCAAATGATAATTTAACAAGTGTCCAGTGAAAATTAAAAATAAAGAGAGAAAAATGGGGATGCATTTAAGTGTAACTTTAATTGAACACTTGTCAAATTATCATTTTATCCACACCTACACATACTTAAAATGCCCACATAATTTTTTTTCTCTCCCATGTCATTTCTCTAGTACTCGTTCCGTTTAGCTAACTATGACACATTTTTTAGCTTGTTTTCTCAAGACATATTTGACCATTAATAACTTTTACCACGTATGTTAATATCATGTAAAATTTTAATGTTTGAAAAGTACAAGATACGTATAATCCAAAGATACCTTATATGATAATATTACTACTTATATGTTATATAAAATTTATGATCAAACGTGGTTTGAAAAAGTTAACTGAAAATGTGTCAATTTTAGCTGAACGGAGCGATTACTATATTGGTGGAATTCGAGAATTATACAAAGCGACATTTTGGACAGCTCTATTAATGTTAGTTGAATTTTGACCGGAGAAATTGGCGGTGTTAGGCACTTCGCATTCACCATCACAATTATGTAGTCAATGCACGAATCTGCATCTTGACGCAATATACTTTGTTTGACTAAACCATAATCTCTATATCTTTGTGTAATTTGGTTATGATTTTATTGAGCTATCAATTACCATACAAATGACTTTCTTGTCTTGCTTATTTAAGATGCGTTGACTGGTCCATTTTATTTCTTTACCGTGTGTATCACAAAAGAGGATAATTCATTATTTTTTACGCATGAATTATTCCCACCATCATTTCTCTACGTACCCATCAAAACTTGAACCACCGATGATGTGACTTTATATTCGAAAATTGTACATTTCCTTTCGCGATAATTTTCTTAAATGAAAATGAAAGAAGAAGGAATGTACAACTTAGTCAACACATGGAAACGTACTACAACTTGTATAATTTTTTATTTGAATAAAATTTAAATTGAGGGCGATTGCCGTTCTAGATTCTCCCATGTTATTCCCATTTTACTATCTACAAGAAATATGATATCTCATAAAGATGCAAGAAATTCTTTAAAGACAAAGTCTTGGGAAAGACAGAGTTTAATTAGAATAATAAAATGTTCAAGGTTTTAGTTGCAATATTAAAAATTTATTATGCAACGTGTAGTAGTTATAAAGTTTATAACTCGATTCATACAACCCAAAAATTTTATCTTCATTCCTTCTAATTTTTACTTTAAACCTTGATTTTTCCATGGCTTATGGAAAGACTAGGGGTGTTCATGGGTCGGGCCGAGTCGGCTGTCCCGGCCCAAATTAACTCAAAATTTTGGGCCAAATGGGCCGGGTCGGGTCAAAATTTCCATAGTTTAGGGGTCGGGTCGGGTCGGGTCAGACTGGGTCATGGGCCGGCCCAAAACCCAAATCGATCAAAATCATTAAAAAATAGTAATTTTTTAAAAATATTTTTAAATAAAATACATTATTTTTAATTTAATAATATTTAAATAATAAATAAAATTATGATTTATTTTTATATAAT
>JAULKK010000008.1:9264620-9278231 GCA_032355705.1 Rubia peregrina
ACAAATTCATACTAGAAATGCTTACCAATTGCTCCCGAGATGATATTTAGCTTAGATTAGCAAAACCCATAACAAATATACAAGAATCCATGGTAAATACAAGAGAAAAGATGAAGAAATAAAGTAGATCTAGGGTTTTGAGAGAAGAAAAATTGGGAGAAAATAAATGTTGGGAAGAAAAGGGGCTGAAAATGCCTTAAATAGGCTTCAGCCCCCTTGTGGCTGCGGACAGGCTGCGGGCAGGCTGCGGCCCGCAGCGAAGGTTCTGTCCGCTTTTACTGGCCGGCTGACCGTTTGTATTTATTAAAGGATTATATCTTCTTTATTACTTAGGGTATACTGATAACATTATTCTTATTTGCAATGATCTTGTTCTTATTTGTTAGTTTATCACTCGTGCTCATTGCGACTTTTCCATTATGCATTGCAATAGTTCCTTGGGTTAGAGATTTTCCTACATCAGATTGTTTATTTTTAGACCATGCAATATATGTTCATGATATTCTTCATCATGCTGGTATATCTTATACAATTCCTATTTCCACTAGTTTCGCAACATACACTTAGTTACTTAGTTCTACTAGTGCTCGTTTTGGTAATCCTACCCTTTGTCATTCTTTAGTTTGCACACTTTGGTATTTGACTATCACTCATCCTAATTTATCCCATGTTTTGATTAAACCCATTTAGTTTATACGACTCCTAGTTATGTCCATTTTCAAGATGTTACTAGTATTTCACATTATGCTCATAACACTCTCCACTGCGCATGTTGTTTTGCTTGGTTCCCAATATTCTCTTGTTCCTGGATACTCTGATCCATATTGGGCTCATTGATTGGACATTCTTCATTCTACTTATAGTTATACTTTTTTGTGGCATCCATGTTTCTGGGAGTGACATGAAGTAACCTACGATCTCTCGTTCGAGTTTAGAGTATGAATGTTGAGCTATGGCTAAACAACAACTGAGTTAGACTTGTTGATGAATCTTCTTTGACACTTGTGAGGATTGTCTTTCGTACCTTCTTTGCTGTTGTTTGATAACAGTGGTGCTCTTTTTCTTTCTCAAAATCCCATTCCACATAACAGAGATAAGCACATTGATATTTCTTATATTATTTTTTTTGAGATGGTAGCTTTCAAGAAGCTTTAGGTTTTCCATGCTTCTTCTGATTTTCAACTTGCAAAAATTTTTTACTAAGGGTTTCCCTTGGCCATAGTTCTAATTTCACCAATCCAAGCTTTCGTACCTACGTTTTGCTTAAAGGATAGGGGGTAATAGATAGATAATGAATATAATATTCTAGGGTATCCTAGGGTTTTCTGGAAGTTGTACATGTGTTTGTTTCATGAACAATTTTAAATTTTAGGTGTTAACTAAATTTTCTATTAGGCCTAGTGGTACTCTAGGTCTTGTGGCCCCATGTTTAGAAGAGAACCTCATATTCTATTTTACATTATTTACAACTCTGTCAGTTAACCAATGTAAATTCATTAACTACTAAAAGTTTGCTTACCTTTCTTCTATATGTTTGATTAGATTAATTAAAATAATTTCTCGATAGATAGGCAAGGGAATTTCAGCTATACCTTTGTATATAGTATATACTGAGTTTTAATTCAACTGTAAGGTTTTACCTAGACATAGTGGTAACATATATAAACTTGGATCAGGTTATGATGTATATACCATACAATATTGGAATTGGTTCATTTATGTGCCCTATACTTTACAAATAGGGGCTAACAGTTTCATTACCTACAATTATAACTTATCAAATATTCTTAATTTATTCATTTACCTTATAACTTTGTAGTTATTAGGGTTTTTTCTAATCTCTACATTGAGACCCCAGAATCTCGAGTAGTTTGGATGTTTCCTGCCATTTCTCATCATTCTTGTAGGTAATGTTTGGCTCATTGAATTTGGCCTTGTGCTGCTGAAGTTGAAACTGTATCTTTCACCCATGGACTTTCAACTGTAGCTTATTCAAGAAAGAAGGTTCTTTAAATTCATCAACTGAAGGCTGCTTTAAATAATTATGAATTTTTTTTATCTTCACTAGAAGATTCTTATAAGTTGGCATCAAAGCAAAGTAGGGAAAGGAACTATCAAATCTTCATTTTCTAAATACATTTGTAACATTATTTCACCAATCTTTATAAAACTTGATGAAATGTCATATAAATCTTAGTATTATTTTCTATCCTTGATCAATAAGTATTAATTAACCCACAGACAAAAATAAGTCTTCCAAATCAGAAAAGAAATTGACAGTGAACGCTCAATATTTAAAATAATATGGGACAAACCATTTCTTTGTGGGATATGATATATTTTAAATAAAATCTGGCCAATTTTTTTTTTATAAAGATTAGATTTTACTAAATATAAAGTTTCTTATTCCTTGGGAATGTGCTCATTGCATGCACCAGCGGAATATTTGATAATGTATTAGATGCTGGGATGTTTGAGGAGATCATGAAAATCTCAATGAAACCAAAGTTTGTGGCCACTAATCTAGGGCATGAGGTTATGCAGAAGTCTCCCTTTAAGTATTGTGTCACTCGATTTACAATGGAAACTATGGAGGAAAGATGAGAAAAGAGTAAAAACTTGGATGACAAGTACGATGATGTACTTACATAGTCTGATTCAGTTATTAAATGGTCTGATATTTGCACTCAATGTTTGAAGTTGAATGAAAAAAATTTACAACCTTCATCCCAGAGTCTTCTACATAAGTGTAGAATGCAATCGTATCAATGTGATAGGCACTTAGATTGAGTTGAATGTTACCAAAAGTGAAAATATACAATGTGAGATAAAAACTCTGGAACAAAAAAATAAAGAAAGTGGGAGGAAGACTAAGGGTCAAATGGATTTCATGCTTTTGTTTTATTATGTCGATTCCTACAAATATTACATTTATATTTATTGAATTATGTAAAAGGAAACTCAATTTTATGAAATAATTTTAGCACCTATTTTATGCGATTTTTGTACTTTTACTGCACAAGTTTACACAGTCTATTCTAAATAAAATATAGTGACAAAAACTAATGCATTATATTTTGAATTCTTTACTCACAAGCACCTTGAAAGGTGTGAACAAAAACTGGGACAAATACATTTCACACTTGAATGCTGAAGTATCCTTAGAACATCGTGGCAGGAAATACAACTTGAACTCGCACAAAAATATCTTTTAGCAATCATCCCCCAAATTAAAACTGCAGTGCCTTTAGAAAAATAAGAAAGAAAAACAAGAAGGTCCTTATTCTACCTGAATTATAATATCACCCAATAAGACCGGTATGATATGTTAGAGATAGATGTTGATCTTTCTTCCCAAATTGTCACCCATAATGTTTAAGCAAGACTATGAATACTCTAGGTGATTGAGATTGACATTGTGGGTGGTGGTTAAAAATGAATGGACAATATCTCCGATGCATTTTTTTCAACCCCAACCAACACAAGTACTTCCTACGTGTTGAAGTGGCACTATGTGCCATGCTCTTCCTTTATAGGAATGTTGTTCGTTTAAGCACAAGGTTCCAACTCCCGTTCCTGCTTCTAGGGCACTCGATACTAGAGGTGAAATTATTTTTCTTTTTATATGTTTCTATTAATATATAATTTTTGTTTAATCTAAATTGATGTGTGTTATTTTGTTCTTTAATCCTGGATCTGAACATTTCCAAGTTAAATATAAAATAAATATTAATGACGAGTTTATGCACGTGTAGGGAAAATTTCTTGTTGACTTTTAATGAAAATTTAAACCTTTATCGGAACCATTTTGCCATGACTGCTAAAATTTAATCACAATTTGGTCATTATCCAAATTGGTAACGACTCTTAAGCATTAGTCCCATATTTGAGCATTTTCCAAGATAAATATGTTATAGCTCTTAATGATGAGTAAGAGCATGTACCATGACAAATTTGAGTTAAATGTTAATGAAGAGTTAAGAAAATTTCAGCTACCAATTCATGATGATCATTAATTCATGATGACTATGAATCATGAATATGAGCATTTTTGCAACCCTATAGAATAGTTCATCTTAATGTTGCGTATACCTAGCCCAAAAACTAGAAGTTGTTGGCCTATATGACCAGCCCAAGACTCGGCCACAAACCGAGAAAGGCGGTGTCATGTTCAAGAAGACATAGGCACAAACCGAGAAAGGGGGGATCACGGCTATGACTCAGCCACGAACCGAGATTATATCAACCACGATGCAACCCACAATCTGAAACCCTAGCAATGTGGAGTCATGATTGCAGTCTTCTACAAATACAAGGAGATCAACACTGGCTCAAGTAACACTAAACTGGGAAATTCTAATTCTCTAAAGGAAGGTATTGACTTGATCGTCGGAGCTCTTTCCCCGGAATCTCTTCCGAGACCTTTCTTGCAGGTTCTCTCTTATAGTACAGTGATCATCGACCATCTTGCCTAACTGGGAATACCATATTATTGGCGCTGTCTATGGGGACAATGAAATTTTCCTTTCCTTTATTCCCTTCAAGATAACCATGGTTTTCACCAAAAGTGAGAGAAGCCAGAATCATCACACATAAGAACAAACAACTAGGTGTAATTATAATATGCATCCTAGTAGAGATCAAGAATATGTTCCCAGTAAAGAACATGAGCACAAAAAAGAAGATACGGATGATGAGGAAGAGGAAGTTGAATCTCCCAATACAAATCAAGAAAATAATGGGGGGGCTTTTGCAGCTTTCTTCGAAGTGAACGGGGAGCAAATGTATAACCAGTTCCTAGCCACTATCAAGCCAAAATCCTCAATAAGAAATAAAAAAAATAAGTCAAAGGCATGAGAACCTTAAACACGAAGAAGAGTTAAGATATATTGTGTCAAAGGATGATACAGACAGGTCATCGTTAACACCGCATCTTCATGATTTCAAAATGCCAAAATATTTCAAACTACCGTTGCATGTGAAAATTTATGATGGGACAACAGACCCGTAGGAATTCTTACATTCCTATCGCAATAGTATGCTATTCCGCGATACGGAAATTGAACTAGTCTACAAAGATTTCCTTATTTTCTTATCTGGAAAAAAAATTACATGGTATGGAGACCTGCCAAGTGGAGGTATTCAGTCTTGGGCACAGTTATCAGACTTATTTTTAGGATGTTTTTATCAGAAGAAAATATTTAACAAAACGATATTGGACCTAAACAACGTAGCCCACCGAAGTGATAAAAGTCTCACAGATTACCACAATATTCATGGGGGGCATGAGATCAAGAGACTTTTACAAGAAACTAACAAAGAACATGCCTGAGAACCCGTGAGAGTTGCATAAAATGATTGAAATGCAGGTGCGGACTGAAGAAGCAAAATCCTGCAAGATAGAGCGTAAGCGAGGAGAAAAAGGATAATTGAAGATCCACAGAGAGGTTTTGTTAAAAAGGGAAAAAGGAGTGTCCCTTTCAATGGAAATGAATCGGGGGCATAAATGACACCATTTCCAGAAACTCCTTTAATGAAGTCTCAAAATGAAAATTGGCAGGCGAACAGGGAGTTATTTCGCAAACCTACACCAATGATAGCACCACTAGAGAAGCGGTCTAGGGAATACTATTATGCCTTTCACAAGGACCATGGACACGATATCGAATACTGCAAAGACTTGAAAGGGAAAATAGAGGACAATTTGTGAAATGGTTATTTAATCTAATACATAAAGAAGGATGTATTACACGGAAGCCAACACACTGGGAAACTCCATGGAAAAAAATTTAGGCACAGTGAATACACGGAGCCAATATTAGAAAATGACAGCAACGGTAGATTTTGAAGAGAACTTGGCGAACGATTCCCTGAAAAAGAAATTATATCAATCCAGGGATACCCAAAGCCCTGTTTAACAATGCCTGGAAAGCTAAGGCTATATACTTCCCACCACAATAACTTACTGATAAAAGACTACGCTGGGATTAGACAATAATGTTTAGCAAAAAATATTTGGTCCCCAATGCTTCGCTTCATAATGACTCGATCATCATTATTGCTAAGATTGGAAACGCCAGAGTTCACAGGGTATTCGTGGATGACGGGAGCGCAGTCAAAATTCCATTCGGCAATTTCTTTGATAAATTGGGGTTCAAACGTACTGATTGAAGAAGTCTACATCCTCTGTCGTAGGCTTTACCGGACGATCGGAGACACGTTTGGGCAACATACAGCTGCCAGTTACCATAGGTGAGAATGACAAAAATTGCACCATCATGTGTGACTTTGGCCACATGGATGAACAGAGCCCATTTAGCGCCATCTAGGCTTTGGATGAATACAGTGAAAATGATATGGTCTCCATATCATCTGGTGGTAAAGTTTACAACTCCAACATGAATCGCAACTATAAGAGGAAATCAGCAAACAGCTAGGCAGTGCATGGTTACCGTGATGAGAGCAGGATGAAATGTTGAACAATAAAAATAGTCAGCACCATCTCGGATAATGGCTTACTCAAGCAAGCAGAACCTTAAGTGGATCTCGGAGAGGAAACTGAAATTGTCATTTTGGATAATGTAGACACTTGCAAATGCATCAGGCTTGGAAAATATCTTCGAAGTGAAGTGAAAGAAAAAGTGACAGAAATTCTGCAAAGTCACAAAGATACATTCGCATAGATTGTGCAGAACATGGGAGGAATCAATCTAGATATTTCTAACCACTCTCTAAAAATCAACGATTTGATCAAGCTAGTTAAGAAAAAGCAACAACGATTTGCTAGTGATAGACTGAAATTGATTGAAGAAGAGGTTAGAGCATTTCTTCATGACGGTATCCTTAAGGAAGTAATTACCCATAGTGGTTATCAAACCTAGTGATGGTAAAAAAAAGGCAGAAGCAAGATGGAGAATGTGCATAGACATCACTGATCTAAACAAAGCATGTCTAAAAAATTGCAACCCATTACCTAAAATTGACCAATTGGGAGAAGAAATATCAGGATACTAAGTCCTAGCATTCTTGGATGCGTACCAAGGATACCACATAATACTGATGAACCCAAAAGATGCAAAAAAATAGCTTTCAAAACAGTGTTTTTGCTACGTGAAGATGCCATTCGGCCTAAAGAATGCTGGCGCAACATATCAGAGAGTAATCGACACTGCATTTTGCAATTAAATATGATATTTTTCTAAGCATATGTTGATGACACAGTGATTAAAACAATAGGGTATTTCAGTTCTCGTAGAACTTAAAAGAGACCCTGGATACGCTATGCGCGATTGGCATGAAACTCAACCCTAAGAAAAGCATAATTTGAGTGGGCACGGGAAATATTTTGGGATATAAAGTATCCTCAAAAGGAATTTAAGCTAACCATGAAAAGATACAAGTAATAGTCGACCTCGCTCAACCACGAACAGTCAAAGAAGTGGAGGTGTTGATGGGATCCCTAGCATCACTTAGCAGGTTCTTCTTGAAAGCTTCTAAAAATCATTTCCCACTGTTCAACATCTTTAAAAGGGCAAAGAAGTTCAGGTGAAATAAGGAAAGTCAGAATGTGTACAAGTCGTTGAAGGAACGCCGAAAATACCAATGCCAAGAGGGACTCTATACCTATCCTAGAAATTTCTAGAAAATAAGTAAGTTCAGTCTTGATATGTCAAGAGAGACAAAGACAAGTGCTAGTATACTATCAGTAGGATACTGCAAAGTGCAGAAATGGCGTACTTTTTTATTGAAAGATTAACTGTCGCATTAGTATACTCGCCAAGGAGACTACCCAGTCATATTGAGAAAACCAAAATTGTCTGACAGAATGACTAAATAGATCTTGAATTGGGACAATATGATATCTTGTTTCAGCTGAGAACTGCAATAAAGGTGCAAGCCTTAGAAGATTTCAGTGCAGAGATGACGAGCGCAGATGTACAAGAAGCAAGTACACCAGAAAATATTAGAATTGACAAAGGGAAATCAAGTGTACAGACATAGCATGGAAATTGTTCGTCGATGGGGCCTCTAGAAAAAAGGGTCATGATGCACGATTGCTACTTAAAAATCAATATGAGAAAGAACAAAAATATTCACTTCGTATCGATTTCCCGGTCACAAACAATGAACCCGAATACAAAGCACTAGTACACAGTTTGGACCTTACAATCAGGATGAAGATCAAGAGCGTTAAGTGCTCTAACAATTCACAAGTAGTAGTCCAGCAAATGTGTGGAGATTATGAGGTGCGAGAGGAGCACGTGGACAAATTAGGGCAATATTAATATCAAACATGAAAACGAACAACAAATTCAAATATACGGAGCACGTGGACAATAACTAACCTCATATATAGAGCATGCACACAAAAAATAGTGGTTTCCGATGAATTCGTAGCGATTTTTGGTGATTTAGTAACGGTTGCGATCCGGCGAAAGAAAATGAGGAAGACATAGCGAAAAAGAAAAATTAATGAATATAAATTCTAAAATTATCTTATATGGGGCACCTAAAACTTTTAAATTTACACAAAAAGGCCTCCATTTTTTCAGCTTATTTTAAAATGAACTCCACCCCAATTAAAATCCATAATAATTGCACAATGACTCCCTGCTTACTGTTTTGACTGTCTCAAACAAAACTTTGTGTCTATTTTATATACCCAATACTTACTCTCTCCGTCCCTACATAAGCTTCATGCTTTCTATTTTTGTCTATTTTAACCAAAGGTTCTTATTTCAATATTTCGGTTGAAATTTATGGCTTAAATTTGATTGGTTCATTTCAAACCTCATTTTCCCTGTCACGATACCATGCATAAATGTACGTACAAAAAAATATAAACTTTACGTAGCTACGGAGAAATTATAATTTACCCATTATCATTTAATAAGACGATCACACATGAACCGGACTTCAAATTTAGAGATGTTGCGTGGCAAATAAATAGCCCACTGACTGCAAGTGTTGAAGGTAAGAACAAGGAGGAAAGCTAGGTGCTGAGGGTAAGAACAATGGCGGAAACCTGTCCAGGAAAGCTCCCCTGTACTAAAAGTTCAAACCTTACCAAATACCGACTAAAAAAATGCGACATTTCTTTGATTCCTTTCCCGACCTAACCATAGTCTAATCAAGATAATCCAAACCACCACGAACTGTATCAGATTGGGTAGTAAGATAAAGAATGCATTTCCATCAAATGGGGTGATTTCAATTGTGGGGCAGTGCTGAATTATTTGCATTCGATCCGAGCAGGTTCAGCAGCCAAGGACAGCAAATGTCCTTGTCCATTATTTCAAGTACTGCTCCATTCCATCCAATTTTTGCACAGAATCTTTTTTAGCTAAAAATATCAAACTTTGATCACATATTTAAAAATATATGAGTAATAATTTTATCGTATGAAATATATTTATATTCCTCACAAGATATAGTTTCTAAATATCAATTTTATGTGTGCCGCTATTGTCCGTAACTACACATATTTACAGTCAAACATATTTATTGAACACTGTAAAACAATCATGTGCAGAAATGGTTGGAACAGTAGTACATTTATTGAGACCCACAAGATCCCTTTACTCCTTTTCAACAACTGCCATCACAAGTCTTGTCTTGCATGAGCAGCACTTTACCTAAAACCATTTCTCCAAGCATCAATGAATTTGACGAATATTCAGAAGTAGTCAAGCAATATCACTTTGATAAGACTATTAAAACAAAGGGGGGAAACAGGAGATAAGCAACAATAATAAACATTCAAATGCAACCTACCCTTGCACAAACATGTCCAGGAGCCAAATTGCAGACTGGCAGCTTAACGCTTGCCTATAAAAAGTAACCGGAGCACAAATCCTTATTTGCTACTTACTATAATGTAGCTATTGAAATGGATGAAAATAATATTACTTAAACAAACTCAACAACAACAGAAACTAATCCAGTTCACTCCTTGCCATCAGCTGCCCGAAGCGAACCAAGCTGCACTGGAGCTTGAGTTCCTACCACCTTTGAGGATCCATACACTGACAAGTCCACACCTTGAGATTTCTCCTTTTCAATTTGATCTTTGATCCAAAAGTATGTAAATCTCAATCCATCCTATCATAATTTTCGGAGGGAAAACTCAGTTAGTCATTCAAATTTTTGAATCTAAGAGAACAAAAGCGCCGAGATGAGGATCTGATTGTGTTTTTACCTTGAGTCTCATTGTTGGAGCCCAGCCAAGCTTTTCTTTGATCAAAGTATTATCAGAATTACGACCTCGAACACCCTCAGGGCCAGGAATGTGGTGGATTGGAAGATTCTTGTCCTCAAAGCTAAGAACAATTTCAGCCATCTCATTCATGCTTACCATCTCATCACTTCCAATGTTCACTGGCTCGCGGAAGTCTGACTTGGTCAATCTAACAAAATAGTTGTTTCAAGTGATTGTCAGAAGGTTGTTGACCGGAAATATACAATTTCATGTCATCATACCTTGGCATGCAAAATCCACCCAATACAACAAAGAGACCAAGAAGACTAGATAGATTAACACTATGAGGACATATTATAACTCACAATGCTCAAGGTTAAAGGATATGGATTTCAAACTAGAAACACAAGTAAACAGACAGCAGCTTCATTAACTATCAACACAGTAGAACCATTTAACTCTAGTTTAAAATGCTAAAATAACCTAGGCAGATGATGGGTTTGCTCTAGATACTTGTATTCTAAACTCATGAGAGATAATGAAAAATCCCCTCGTAACCTAAAATGTGAGACAATCAGCGGTAAAATGGGACAAAGTTTGGTAGTACGTGCAACAAGCTCATAAGATGCATCAAAGTCCAAATGATGAACACATACATATCAGTATAATAGTCTTAGGTCCCTAAACCTTGTACAATGCACATTTAACGCTGAATAAGGACATTATCCTTGGTAAATTTATCCTTAAAACCATAAAATATAGTGAAAATATCCCTTTTGCCTATTATGTGAGACAATAAACATAATGTGGCCTTTTATTAGTGCTGCAATAAAGCACAAAAGATGCACAAAAGCATTAACTATTCACACATACCAGGGTGATTTTTGGGCCAAAACCTTGTAGAGTATTGCACGGGAATAAAGCCAAGCCATATATGGAGAGGCTCAGATAAAGCATTGCACGGGAAGAAACATAGGCAAATCAAGTAACAGACCATACACATTCACTATATAACATTTATTCAAAATCATCTGCGCTTAAAACAAGCATTGTATTGTTTATTTTCCATGTAACTCATGTTCCTCACCTGAGAACACCTTCAACACATTCATCAATGAAAGTGAATGAACGGGTCTGTAGACCATCTCCCCACATTTCAAACTTGTCCGTTGCAGTGAGTGCTTTTCTACAGAAAGCAGCAGGGGCCTTTTCCCGTCCACCTACAAAAATTGCAACAAAATTAATATAACCTAAGATCAAACGAAAATATAAACACAACAAAATTTTTTTATGATGCACTACGTGATGTACCTTTCCATGTTCCGAATGGACCATAAATGTTATGAAACCTTCCAATACGGCACTCAATGCCGAAATCCTTGTTGTAGTGCTTGCACAGCTCTTCTGTTGCAAGTTTCTCCAACCCATAGGCATCTTGAGGCTGAAACCGAAACAAAAAGGGTAAGTGCTTATATTTCAAAAATGGAATAAAAGTCACATCGCCTTCCCAATCATAACAGCAAAGAACCCCTAACCTCAGCTGGCCACGCATCCGCCTCCTTCAGGCTCACATTCGTCTCCAATTGTTTAAATTCAGGGTAAATGCAAGCGCTGGATGCATAGAAGAACCTGGTGAATGTCAACAGTTTGAGATTCAACACCGCAACTCATAAAAATGTCAGACTATAATCAAAACAAAACAAGTAGCAGAACAATTGTAATAACGCCAACCTCTTGACTCCAGTGATCCTGGAGGCTTCAATCATGTTAAAACTGATCATGGTGTTGTTATACATAATCACAGAGTGATTAGACTGAATAAACCCCATTCCACCCATGTCAGCAGCGAGGTTAAACACATGGTCAACTCCTTCTGTGACCTTCAAACAATTGTCCATGACCCTGAGATCGACGAGATGAAATTCGTCACAGAACATGTCCTCACTCATGTGCTCATTTTTCTTCCAGTCTGAAGCAATAACATAATGTCCCTCAGCCTTGAGACGGCGGGCAATGTGAGAAGCAATGAACCCGCCCGCTCCAGTGATAGAGATCCTCAGCTTCTCAGATGGCCAGTAAGGCTCCCTTTCGAGGTTCTCGTATGTGTAGGCTCCATACATGGCTTCTCCAGCGCCCCCCATACTGCAAAAACCGAAGATCTAGCCATATCAATTACACCGAACAGAACAGGGAAAAATAATAATTCTGATTGTTGCAAGACCTAGATCTCATTTCCGAGTGTAAAAGCTATACAACCCTCTTTCAATTTGGAAAAAAACAAAACTAAAGAAGGCAACTTTCACACAGAGTCGCCACTTTCAAAGCAATCAGTCATTCATGGCGACAGAAAAGCAATAACCAAATAAACCCGAACCTTGCCATTTCAGAACCCTGTAAGCGCTAAGCAAGAATAATAAAGTAACCTCCTCCTGCAGATTAGGCGTACAAGCACAAAATCAACATCAAAAGTTCAAAAAAAATCACCCCCATACAAACGGCATATCAAAAGGGACGAGACCCAATGTTTGAAAAGAGAGACATTAATGAACCCGAACTGGTCGGAGGTTTGGAGAAATGTAGAATACCTGTCGGAAAAGGGTTGAACCTAAGAGTTGTTGGGAGGAGAGGATAGGAAGAGCGGGAATTGAATGGCTGTGGTGACGGAGCCTTGGCTTCTGGGCGTGCTATTTATAGATCCCACTGCCCCCTCACACCGCTATCTTACACTTCATTGTTTAGCACAAGGAAGATTCTCTACTCTCGCCTCCCTAATTTTTTTGCTCAAAAAGCTGCAATTTTTGTCATTATCTATTTTTCATTTATTATAAATATTTAACGTATTCAATTATTACCGAACCTTTTTTCCCTATGCAAGGCTTATTTTACAGCGACTAATTATTATACTCCTTCAGATTATTTTATAATTATTATTAAGGTGATTTAACTTTTTCCATTTTTATAGCACCTGGATTCTCATAATTTTAGAAAAAGTTTTAAAATGCTTTGTAATGTATAAGTTTTTTCAATTTAACTCTATAAATTATTGAAACGAAGTTTTACCGTCTTCTTGTTAATTGGAGACTTTCTCTTACTCTATTTTTAAAAATAGAGAAAATCTTTGAAAATGTTTCTATTCCCTAAGTCTATAGGCAATCAACCGTGATTTTTACCTTAAATATTGTAATTTTTTAATAAAATTTAAATATTGTATTTTAATATTTAAAACACGTAATAATATGTATTTGAGTGTGAAAATATTAAAAATAATAATTTTTTAAAATTTAATACTCCCTCTGTCCCAGCCTAAATTGCAAGGCAATCATTATCACGTTGTTCAAGAAACATGTTTGACCATTAATATCTTCACTTACGTATAATTTCGGTAAATAAAAATTTGATATTTAGAAACTACT
>JAULKK010000008.1:9297555-9308866 GCA_032355705.1 Rubia peregrina
GAAGCAAGATCAGGATAAAAGTCCTAGCATTCTTGGATGAGCAAAGAATACAATCAAATACTAATGAACCTAGAAGATGCAGAAAAGACAAATTTCAAAACAAGCTTTGGAGTGTTTTGCTACGTGAAGATGTCATTCGGCTAAAGAATGTTGGCGCAACATATCATAGTGTAGTCGACACTACATTTCGCAATCAAATAGAACAAAATGTTGAATTATATGTTGACGACGTGGGGGTTGAAAGCAAATGGCATTTCAGTTCGCGCAGGACTTGAAAGAGACCTTGGATACGCTAAGCGCGATTGGCATGAAACTCAATCATAATAAATGCATACTTAGAGTAGGCATAGGAAAGTTTTTAAGGTATAAAGTATCCTCCAAAGGAATCGAAGCTAACCTAGAAAAGATACAAGTAATAGTTGACATCTCTCCACCGCGAACAGTCAAAGAAGTGCAGGTGTTGATGAGATCCCTAGCATCACTTAGCAGGTTCATCTCAAAAGCTGCTGAAAAGCATTTCCCACTATTCGAAATTCTTAAAAGGGCAAAAAAGTTCAGCTGTAATGAGGAAAGTAAGAAAGTGTAATAGTTGTTAAAGGAACAACTACAAGCATTGCCAATGCTGAAGTCACCAATGCCAGGAGAGACTCTATACCTATATCTGGAATTTAAAGAAAAGAAGTTAGTTCACCCTTGGTGTGTCAACGGGGACAAACACAAGTGCCAGTATACTACAACATTAGGATACTGCAAAGTGCAGAAATGGCGTACTTGCTAATTGAAAGATTACCTCCCGCATAAGTATACTGAGCAAGGAGACTGCGAAGCTATTTTCAAAGTCATAAAATAGTTGTGTATACTGACTACCCAACCAAGAATATCTTGAGCAAGCCATAATCGTCCGGAAGAATGACTAAATATGCTCTTAAATAAGGACAATATAAGATCGAGTACCAATCGCGAACTGCAATAAAGGTGCAAGCATATTTCATTGTAGAGATGACGAGAGGAGATACACAAGAGAAAAGTACACCAGAAAATCTTGGAATAGAAAAAGGGAAATCAAAGTAGATAGGCATCGCATGGAAACTGTTCATCGATATGGAGTCTAGCAAACAAGGTTACGGTGCAGGATTGCTACTGGTACATATAGATGAAGGAAAACACAGATACTCGCTTCGTTTTAATTTCCTGCTCATAAACAACGAAGTTGAATACAAAGCGCTAATACGCAGTTTGGACCTTACATTCAGGATGAAGGTCAAGAGCGTTAAGTGCTTTAGCGATTCACAGATAGTAGTCCAGTAAGTGTGTGAAGATTATGAGGTGTGAGAGGAGCAGTTGATAAAGTATTTAAGAATAGCTCTCCAACTCATATGCCAACTTAAATACTTTGACATTTAGCACATACCAGAAGTGAAAAAACCAAGGCATATGTCTTAAGTAAGTTGGCAACGACTAGCTTCATTTTTGTTGGGACAGAACAATGTTAATGCAGAGATCATACCGGATAGAAGTACGATCACAACAATTGTGTCAACAGTCCAGATAGAAGAAACGAACTGGATGACACCGTTAAGGGACTACTTCGAAATGGAAAAATTACCAGCAAACGAGATACAGGCCAAAAAGCTGGAACTAAGATCTCAACACTACGCTTATGAGGGGAGAATCTTATACAAAAAAGGTTTCTTATCTCCATGGAACCATCTAAGTAAGCAAAATCATGAAAGAAGTTCATGAGGAACTATGTGGGGGACATCAAGGATCTCGAACAATCGCAAAGAAGATAATTTGAGCAGGGTACTATTGGCCGACAATTTTCAATGATGCGCACAACTTTGTGCTAAAGTGCAAAAAGCTGCCAAAATAATGCATTGGTATCGCATAAGCCACATGCCACTCTAATAGGGATATATGGAGCCTAGCCAGTTGAAAAATGGGGAATCAATTTAGTTGGACCTTTCCCTAAAGGAGCTGGTAATGCAGAGTTTCTAATCGTAGTAATTGACTACTTGACGAAGTGGGTAGAAGCGAAGCTATTGGGAAGAGTCACAGAAGAAGTAACAAGAAAGTTTGTTTGGCAGAACATAGTTTTTTGGTTCAGTGTGCCTCAAACTATCGTGACAGATAATGGTATGCAGTTCACAAGTGGAACCTTCACCGAGTGGTGCTCGAAGTTAGGGATTGTTCAGAAGTTCATGTCTGTAGCCCATCCCCGGGCTAATGGAAGGATAGTCCAAGGAATTCAAAAATGATTGGAATGAAAGCGAACTGGATGGGTAGATGAGATACCTAATACACTATGGTCATACAAAACAACAGTGCGAGAACCCACTTGAGAAGCACTGTACAACCTGGTTTACGATCACAAAGCAATAATACCAGTTGAAATTGGGAACTCAAGCCTTAGAGTGGAAAAATACAATGAAAGTGATAATCTTGAGGTGATGAGATTGGATTTGGATGAACTTGAGGAGAAAAGGTAACATGCAAAAATCACAGAGGCGAAGTACAAGGAAAAGATAGCCCGAGCATATAATGAGAAAGTTAAAAAGACATAATTTTGAGTTGGCAACCTCGTGCAGCGGAATAATTAGGCAAGTCTAGCAGAAGAAAATTGAAAACTATGCCCAAAGTGGGAAGACACTTACAAGGTAACGAAAGAGCATCGATCTAATTGGTACGAGCTAGAAAGGTTGGATGGCAGTAGTGTCCGAACACTTGGCATGTGATCAACCTAAGGAAGTTTTATGTTTAAATCCTTAGTATGCGATAAAAAAAAGCTCAGTTGTACAGGAGCCATGATATGATCATTGGTGGCCTTTTCATTGTTAGTATCATCGTTTGATTTCCACTGCAATATCATCGCGACCGTACATAATCAATATTGGAAAACGTCTTTCGGGGTAAATCTTCCATAGTATTGTTCACTTACGCTTTATGTAAAGTTCATAGTAACACCAGCAAGAAGTAGTAAACCATGGCACATCGCAAAAGAGAACCAAATATCATATCTTGCAATTGCAAACAAGTAAAATTGCACAATCGCAACTCAGCAAGCTACAGATATTGTCAAAGTGCAAATGACAAAATTAGAAAAAGTGACACAAGCAAGCAATATATCTTGCGGCTTCGCAACCTCAATTCTGCAAGCTATAGATCTTGCAAAAAGGTGCATATGCCAACAAAAATAGCAACAAAAGAAAGCAATAAATCTTGTGGCTTCACAACCTCAATTCTGCAAGCTATAGATCTTGCAAAAAGGCTCACGTGCCTACAAAAACAGTGACAAAATCAAGAAATAGATCTTGCGCTTTACACAATATAGGTTTACAGCCTTAATCTTTAGATTTTGCAAAAAGGCCTATGTGCCTACAAAACTTCCAACACTTGGAAAACGATCGCCAAAAAAGTAGCTCAAGATATTCCTTGGATAGGGATTTAGTCGCTTCATCCAGCGTAATAGAGCAGCAAGAATTGGAGGATATAAACTGAGGCTAACGCTCAAAATGAACACTAAATAGCAACTAGTCAAGAAGGTTTAAAAACTTATGATCGAACAAAATATCAAAACCCTGCATATGAATAAATACGAGAAAAAAGTTTTTAAAAAATCGAATTGATATGAAAAATTCAAATCCAAGTTAGTACATATGGTGCAGACATACATCAAAGTACCATTATATATTACAGATAAAAATGGTCTTAAATTAAGCCATAACTCTAAAATTAACTAACATTAGAAGGAATAGCGGACTCATCCTGGACAATAAGAGAAAAATCCTCTTTGATCGCATTCTGAGCGGGATTCTCCGTGATTGCATTCACCTCCGGATTAGAAGATGTCTTAGGGTCAGGAGAAGCTGAAGACTCTCACCAATCTTATGACATCGCCAAAAAAGACATAAGAGAATTTGACTGTCAGACATCGCATTAAGATAATACCAAAATAAGACAAAACCCATTTTAAAGTTATAGAAAACATACCACAACCATTAATTCATGAAGAGAGAGTTAGAAAGAGTGGCAGGAATAGTCCCTTTTGTCAACAAGTTACTGCTTCGCAATGGAGGCTTAGAACGGGACTGACTAGTGCGGCCTAAGGTTGTCGACGAACCACCATCCCATTTCTTTCTCCTAGCGTCATCTATAGCTACCCCCCCCCCCCCCTTCTGGTACCTTACTTTCAGCGGGTATTAACTGAGAATTTGCTTGAGTGAGATTTTTCTGCGATACATCATTAGCAATGGTGTCATGTGGTTGGACGAGCAAGGCTTCCATCTCTTCGGGTTCGTCATCAGGAATAAATGACCTGTCAACTGGATGCCTAACTAGATCCATATCTGCAATTCATCAGATAGCATAAGTCAGGCAAACAAGCGAACATAATTAAGCAGTATGAAAAGTAAGGGATAAAAATAACGCATATGACATAGTGAAACCATAAGATAACAGCAAACGAACACCTTGGCTCTCAGACTCAGCATGGCGAAAACCTATCGAGTGTTAGCTGAGTTTTAACACAACCTCAGAATTAGCATTAAGTTGAACCCCCGACTTAAGGAGTTTGGACTAGGGAACATTATAGTTCCAAACTGGAAGGGTTTGTTTGCACTCATCATCCAGTTTTACATAAAATCAAAATTTTGCGCCACACACCGCAATTACTAGGGAACACACTAACGAACTCCACAGTGGGAGTGTGGGATAAAAAGGGAATTCGTCAGATGAGTTTTTCATCTTGCGAAGCTGATACAAGCTACAAAATAAGTCAATCGAAAAAGGAACATCTGCTTGGGTACACACAGAGTGGAAACCCACAATGATCGCGACACCCTTAGGGTGAAACTGCAAGTCCAAATTAAGCTAATATAAATAGCAAGATATGTAGTCAGCATGAGACTACGAACACTCTCAGAAATAACGTGAGCTCTAAGCTCAAACGAAGACATGAATGGAAAATTATTTTTCAAGCAATAGTCGGAAAGAATGCTATTAATGGCATAAGAAATGGTGGGATGATTTAAATCCTCCCCAGAGTTAACATCATCAACCTGAACATCATCTACGGGAGAATCAGCAAGACTAGGGTTAGACATTTGGGCAGGGAAGACTCCTAAGATTTAGACGAAAACCCTATTAATTAGGGTTACAAAATACAGGCACTATATTCTGGTAAAAGTTGAAAAAGGAAACACTGAATACACGCCGAAAAAGACGATCGAAGAAATTTCTGACCAAAAGTGAACTAAAAATTGGTAGAGCGGAGGCACCGCACAAATTCAAAATCGAGAAAATCGTTTAAGAAAGACAAAGAAGAGTGAAGACAGAGAAACTTACGAGTTGGCGGAGAACGACGATGCACAAGAACACTAAAAAATAGAAGAAGAAGATGAAACATTGAAACGTTGACAAACCAGAAAGCACAGTATTTAAATTAAGACACTGAAATATCAAAAAAGAGGAGTTAAATCAGTCGGAAACACAATGATGGAATTCTGACAAAAAGTAAGTTACCTTTTGTGGAATACGAAAAGGTGGTAGTATATAAATAGGTGATACACTAAACAATTACGGAGCTAAGTCAATAAATTCGTAGCACTTATAAGGGAATAAAAAATAATGGCTAAGTAAGAAAATTCGAAACATCGTAACGAATAATGAGAGAATCTCGGCTTAGAGAAACAAGATCGCAATATCTAAGCCTATCAGAAGTCCTACACTTTCAAATTCAAATTCAAAATTCAAAAGCTAGACATCCCAACAAAATTGTAAGTATAGCCAAGAAGCATGCAACACTTCGTGAAAAAAATTATAAGTTACTGTGATAACAAACATGTTATTACAGTTTAAAAATAAAGAAAACAACAATCGCACACATTCCACAAACACGGTCATCGCTTCGTGTTTCATAGACTTCATGGCTAGGGGAGCTTATGGTGTATAACTAGCCCAAGAGTTAGAAGATGTTGGCCTTTAGGCCCAACCCAAAACTCAGCCACAAACCGATAAAGGCGGAGTCATGTCCAAGAGGACTCAGCCACGAATCGAGAAAGGCAGAGTCATGTCCAAGACTCAACCACAAACCGATATTATAACAACCACAATGCAACCCACGATCTGAAACCCTAACAATGCGCAGCCATGATTGCAATCTACTATAAATACAAGGAGAGCAACATTGGCTCAGGTAAGAGACAGTAGACCGAGAAATTCCAATTCTCTAAAGAAAAATACTGACTTGATCGTCGGAGCTCTTTCTCGTGAATCGCTTCTGAGACCTTTCTTGCAGGTTCTCGCTTACAGTACGGCGATCACTAGTTATCTTCCCTAACCGAGAATACCACGTCAAGTAGAATTGTAAAACCAAATATAGAGAAGGGGAATGATGAAGAAAAACAAAGTAAACACTAGAGCAAGGGGAAAAAGTCTTGACGGCCCTCAAATTATATATGAGCAAGGCTTACGATAGAGTGTCATGGATCTTTCTACAAGAAGTGATGAAATGGATGGCATTTCCCTAAGGCTGGATAAATTGGGGTGTGTAACTTCGGTAACATACTCCATCAAACTAAATAGGAACCTCTCATCCCCATTTCAACCAAAAAAGGACCTCAGACAGAGGTGTCCTTTATCGCCATTTCTCTTTATTTTGTGCCAAACAGCTTTGTTTTCTATGCTAGCGTCTAGAGCCTTCCAACATAAATGTGTCGATATTCAAGCAGGTCGTTCGGTACCTAGAGTATCACACCTTATGTTTCCAAACGATTGCATCTTATTCTTCAAAGCATTAAAGGAAGGCATAGAGAAATTGTCATCAACGATCTACCTATTAGCAGCATACTCGGGACAACATATTAACTTCCAAAAGTCGGCAGTTCTCATAAGTCCCAACGCAAACAGTCCAATAGCGGAGCACATAAAAATGAGATTCAATATCACAATGTTCAAAAGCCTGTAACAGAAAAAATATTTGGGGCACAACATGAACTTCGGAGGACCGAAGGTCACAATGTTCAAAAGCTGTAACAGAAAATCATAGCAAAGACGGCTCAATGGAGGAAAAGCGAGAGGTCAATCATGGGCAGGATAGCCCTTTGCAAGTTTTTCTAACGTCCCTATTACAATACACTATAGGAACATTTCGAATACCTGCGTCCGTCGCCAAAAAGGTAGATAAACTCATGGCTAGGTTCATATGGGCAGGAGACTCTGAAGGGAAGGGCATTCATTGGAGATTGTGGAACAAGATATGCCAATCTAAACGGAGAGGAAGTCTAGGTATGAGATCAACGATGAAAATGAATCAAGCAATGCTAGGGAAGTAGGCGTGAACACTGTTGTCCAACAAGGAAACCTTTTTCTCAAAGTTCTTCTTGGCTAAGTATTGCAAGCAACAAGACTCCCAAAACACAAAGCCAAAAGGGGCCGAATCCTGGGAATAGAAAGGGCTACTATGGGGGTATGGAGCTCATTAAACCCCATCTCAAGTGGAAGATCGTTGATGGATCCCAGGTCGGCATCCAAGAAAATTGGGTACCAAATCAAGCAAACCCAATGTGCTTTGAGAACCAACTTACCAAGATTGAGATTTAAAGAAAGCGATCTAATTGATAGAAACTACAACTTGAGGATTCCACTCCTTAACACCTTCTTCGACAACAAAACTGTGAATCAAATTACGAGAATTCACATTCCACAAAATTGTTTCGGGGTGGAAGACAAAAGTGTGTGGGAGAAGGAAGGACTAGGTGTCTACTCAGTCAAGTCAGGCTACCACACGGTATTGGAAAACAGGATAAACAAGAAGCCATCATCATTCACACAACAGGGGCCGACGCGAGCACAAACATCTATGTGGAAAAAGATTTGGAACTGCAACACAGTGGAGAATCTCAAGTTCCTAATCTGGAGGCTGATTCAAAAGGCAAGCCCTACTAACCTCAACCTACAGAAAAGAGGTACAACTATCTCACCGTAATGTTGGATATGATACGAAGCAGAAGAAACGGTGGAACACATGATATTTGATTGCCAATTCTCAAGAAGAGTTTGGAGGTGGTGCAGGCTGGGCTTTGACTTTAGCAAGAGCAGACCAGTCACTATAGGACAATGGTTGGAAACCTGGTTTGAAGGAAATCCACTAGTGACTAATACGCAATTGTTGATATTCGTAGTATGGGTAATCTGGAGTGCTAGAAATGAAGCTACCTTCAAACTGGTGGAGCCCTTGCTGAAAAAAATGCAAGATATTATCAAGTGTAGCGACGTTGATGGAATCGTCAGAAATCAATTTACCGGGACACGGCGAAGCAACAACACATAACCCCTCACAGCAACAAACGACTACAATCGATGACTTATTTGGCAAGAGTATCACGGTAGGAGAAATCCAGATGCACTGGCTAAAAAAGGAAAATCAACTCCCACTTATATCATGGATGGACCAACATTACTACAAATGCAGCAATTGGCAGCAGATCAGGGAAGGCGATGACAGCAGCGTGCACAAGTATTCAGGGAACCAATGAAGTATGGCAACTCCACAAAGCAACAAGAGCATTAACGACAACTAAGGCTGAATTAGAAGCAATATTTGAAGCAATGAAGGAGGCCATCAACAGAGGACATACCCACCTAGTGGTAAGGACGGACTGCGAAAATGCTTTAGTTCATATATCGAAATTCATGAATATTCTACCGGACGTAAGGTGCTTAGTTAGAGAAATTCAAGTTCTAGCTATGGCATTCTCTAGGTTTGTCTTAGTCAAAGTTGATAGACTTCTTGTATCTGACGTGCACTCACCAGTTCGTACGCACTTTTCGTGTAACACTCTTACCGCATGAATGAGAGAGGTGCACTATCTTTGACCAAAATGGTAAGGATGAACAAAATCTACCACATCTGCAACACTTACCTCAAGACAGAATCCACTCCCTTTAGCACATGACACTTGTAATATACCAGAATTTATAAAATAAACAGATGAAGCTCATCTGTTGTTCAGAAAATATCATTCAAAAGGTATCACCTAAATTCTCTCAGGAAATTAGCTCAAATTCCCCACGTCAGCATGTTACTGAGGGAAGCACCCTCCAACAAAGCGTACTTAACTAAGGACGATTTCTTTGGAGCCCCAATGGAACCTTCCATTTCCAAGATGCACTAAATCTGTAAACCTAGGTTTCTGCTTATGGACAAAAGTAATATAAATAGCCACAACAACCCAAATTAGGCGAGCAAAGAAAACGATTTTATTGACATGCCATTAATAGTTCTCTCAATTTTAATAGTACAGGGATCCAGACACCAAAGGGCAGCAGCTGCTCATCAGTCTTGGGGACCTTCATGTCCTAGCTGATGCGACCAGGGGAAAAGAAAGATCACAACCACAAAACACTCTTCTATTAGTACAAGATATCAACTTCGTTTTTCAAGCAACTCCTAATCATCTTGACACCTTGGACAGTAAACACAGACAGCTGACATCACAACCCATGAAAAGCACTCCATTTTCACTGATTCCCTCCCCACAGATTATCCCAGCCACCACTGGGAGGGACCTTGGGCCCGCCCATGTTGTTTGTGTGCCCGTTTTGTGGACCCTCAAGCATATTAGGACCGGGAGGTTGAACTTTGCTGGGCTTTGTTCGAACTCCCAAAAGTCTCAACACAAATCTAGCCAGCTCTCCGTACAATACTCCTGAGCGGTCAAATAGCTGCAAAAACAACACAACTCGTAGTTACGTAACAGAAAGCTCGCATCATCACATCTCACGGAAGGTCTGGATCATTCACAAAATTAAGCCAGCAATGCAGACATCATCATGCTACCTGAAGAAGAGCCGTCATAAACATGTGAAATGCCTGAGTGTTTTGGTCTATTAAGATTGCAATCCTACCAAAGAATGTCACCACACCTTGCATCTGCAATTATAGCCAATAGTTAGATGTTCATTCACAAAGTAGCATGAGCGAATACTTGGCAAAGGAACCACTTAAATATGCCTATGACCCGTTATGGTGATTGCATTAGGTAGATTAGAAGTTGAAAAAAAAAATTGATCACAATAATATAACAGGTTAAGTTTTAAATGAATATATATAGCAATCAAAATCAGATACCAATATACATGGTTTGCTACTCATGTTTAGTGTAAGCAACAATTCTTGTACTGTACACAGCAGCATTATCCAATAATTACATTCATTTTTACAAGTAACTTCTTCTGACATTCCTAATGCATCATTTTGTACTTCAACTACAGCTTTCTGCATTTCCTGTGCAACTTTTAACAATTTAATACAAGCTTTGATTACAATCATTCCATTTTCCAATTTCATTTGTTTTGCAAGTAAGAATCATGCCTCCAATGCACGAAGCGTGAAGCAAAAGGGGAAAAAATGAGGAGGGGGGAAAATATAATTGTTGATTGATGACCGTTTATAAATAGATATGAAGGAACAACATAAAATGCCACCCCCATGTCTCATCATCCTCAACCGTGAACAACAATTATTAACAAATCCAGGATACCATGTCTAACTAATAACCTGAATAGATTTGATTACGGAAAACCAATCTAAGCTATAAACTTGAATAGGAAAGGACACAAATAGCCCCACTTCCAATGCAGTTCTACAATTATGATTCAGTGAAGAAGAGAGTACAAGCCACAACTTACCACTCTCATCAAGGATATCCAAAAATTAGGTGGAGCAGATGGAGCACCAAAGGGATTGTTTGGATCCTGTTCACCATATGGGCCCCCCATACCCATTCCTCCATAACCACCCATGGGCCCTCCCATACTATTATACATTCCCCCTCCATACATGCTAGTGCCAGCACCTCCATAGAGTCCACTATAACCTCCCCTATACATGTTGTTTCCATACAACCCACCCCCGTAAGAGCCTCCATATCCTCCTCCCAACCCACCATATGTTCCAGTACCATAAGTTCCCGAGCCATATGTTCCAGCACCATATGTTCCCGAACCATAACCAGTATTGTAGTTTAAGCTGGATCCATAGCCTGAAAACAAGCCAGCACACAAGTCTTTATTAGAGATATAAACTACCAAATATAAATAGAAAAGAACCAAAATATGACAACCATGCAGGAAGAAATTTGCTTCCGGTCAGTGGCAAATCCAAGAAATATATAGAGAAAAGTGCTTTTATAACCCTACCTACTTGACACAAGTGCCAATATAACTCTCAGATAATTTTTAGTGCAAAAATAACCCTACCTAGTTGATGTAAGTGCCAATATAACCCTATAAGTGATCCGGCGGTGGTCCG
>JAULKK010000008.1:9337650-9352812 GCA_032355705.1 Rubia peregrina
TTTAGGCGTTGAACGACTAAAGGGGTCATTAGTGAGGTTTAGTGAGAGATGTCGAATTCACTCTTGTAAACTACTATGAAAGAGGAATGGAAGATTTATCTTCACAACACGTAGTAAAAGGGTCGAATAGATTATATGTCAATGATGGATAGAAAGATTGGAAATATAAGTCAATTGCCCCAGAGACTCCGTAATTCATAGTTAATCTCATTTTAGTTCTTGTAAGCCTCGTAGTTTAACTTGTCTCTTTAAATTGTTAACTTAGAAAACCAAAACAAACCCCCCCTCTTTATGTGCTTTTCTATACGTATATCTATATATCTAGTATAAAATTCTCTATTTATGAGCAAACACTTGAGAATTACTCCTGTCTCCATGGACGACCCCTACTTCTCGCTTTCTACTTAATTGTAGTTAGTACGCAAATAGGGCTTAAAAGTAGTATCTTTGAGAGGACGGCGACGACCTCCAAACTACCTTTGCATGTTAAAATCTACGATGGAAAAATAGACCTCAAGGAGTTCCTACATTCCTATCGCAACAGTATGCGATTTTGAGATACAGAGATTGAATTGGTTTGCAAGGCTTTCCCTATCTTCTTATTGGGAACAACGATCACATGGTACGAAGACTTACCAAATGGAAGTATTAGGTCTTGGGCACAGTTTTTCAGATTTGTTTTTGGGATGCCTCTATCAGAAGTATAAGTTTACCAAAATAATAGGGAACCTAAACAACATATCTCAGCGACGTGACGTGACGAAAGTCTCGCAGATTACCACAATAGGTTTGTCACTGAAAGTTTGTAAGTCCGCGATCTGTTATTCCAGTCCTCGTTAGGTGCATTCATATAGGAGGCATGCGATCATGACAATTTTACTAAGAGCTCACAAAAAACAAGACTGAAACCCTAAGAGAATTGCAAAAAATTATCGAACAATATGTGCTAGCTGAGGAAGCAAACAACTGTAAGATAGAACGAGAAAGAGGTGAAAAGAGAGTAATGGAGGATAAGCATAGAGTCTTTGTAAATAAAAGGAAAGGGAATATCCTTTTCAAAAGAAGAGAATCAGGAGTTCAGGTCACACCATTTGTAAGAAACTCTTTTGACAAAGTCACGAAAAGATATCTGGCAAGCGAACAAAGAGTTATTTCGCGAACCAGTACCAATCACCAGATAAGAGATCCATAGACTATTATTGTGCCTCCCCGATGACGCCAATGTTGTGGTATTCTCGATCAGGTTGAGCATTTGATATCCATTGTTTCACACCTTGATCCTTTAAAACAAGTCTGAAAATGGTTCAGGGGAAAAGGCTCAGATGATCAAGTCAGTACTTTTTTTTATAAGTAATGTTTCTTAGTTTTGGCTCACTTACCTTCTTCAATGTTGTTCCCCTTGTATTTATAGATTTCCACAATGGTGGATCCGTATTGTCAGTGTCTTAGATCGTGTGTTGCATCATGGTTCCTACAATCTCGGTTCGTGATTAAACATTCAAACGTGGTTCCGCTTTTATCGATTCATGGCCACGTCTCTCAGAATAAGCTTTACTTTTATTGGTTCGTTAACCTTACCCATGTTTCAGTCTTGAGCTGGGCCTAAGGTCCAACAACCTTTAATTTGTGGGTTAGTGATATGGTTCATAGGCTAGGTATACACTAATAGGCAACACTTCCCCATACCTACCATGTCAGGAGCTCATGTAATCTTCCATTGGTACTGCCTCCGTAATTAGAGGAGTGCAACAACGTCATTTCCTGCTATGCAGATCTGAATCTCCCTGTACAATTACATCTTGGGCACTACACCACGAATGCTTCTCCCTAGGCCTAAAAAAGCAAAGGGGGTGAAGCACTTTATCGATGGCTCTAAGGTTGCGCAACACTAACCCCAGTTTGCTACCAACACAATCTTTATTTGTAACCCTTCAGGCCAATTTTCTAGCTAAGACTAGTGTATGGTCGATCGTAACGTTGACTCAGCCACCCAAATGCACACACCCATACGGTCTCGGACTATCGTTACCCCAAACACATACTAGACAATAATTTTGCCAACATGAAAGTTACAGTGTGTGCTAGTATTAGTGTGACAATCATGAAATTAATAAGAACATGAAGAACAAGTCAACATAATAATCATAAACACATAGAAATAGGTAGATCTAAGGAATCTCACAAAACAAGCACCAAATCATGAATGAAAATACAAACTCCAAGTTAATTAACTACTCCCTGAGCATTAAACCCAAATAATTCATTGGATTCAATGCCTTTGGGCAAAAGAAAATTAAAGAGAAGAAGAGAAAAGATTTTAGAGAGAAGGAAGAGCTATTTTCTCTCTCTCTCTCTCTACCCTACCCTTAAGAGTCTAAAATGAGCATACACTTAAACCCTGGTAGACATAGGTTCAAATATATAGTAGTAGTGACTTGGGTCTTGAAAAGGCCCAAAATAGGCCAAAAAATCCTAGCAGCCAAAATAGACCCGGGATGTGCAAAATGGCACGGGCCATGTCAGCAGTTAGCCTCGTGCTAACATGGGCAGCATGCTCTGGCACGTGCAGTGTAACCTCGTGTTGGTGCCCCATTTTGAACTTCTAGTTGTGTGTCCCGTGTCGTTTGATGCAGGCTGTCGGCTGGAAGCATTTATTGATTAATTGAACGGCGCAAACTGGGTCATTTGTCGCACCCCGTGGGCTGGTCTTCCATTTTTGGAGTTGAAACGACACAGACCGTGTGAAAGGGTGTGGTCTGTGTCCATACTTAGCTTCACATACGACTTAGGTGACACGGGCCGGCTAGTGTCAAATGGTCCGTGCCAAGAGGGTGTGGCATGGCCCGTGCTGGGAACCCCTGGCACGTGCCATGCTAGAAGAGTATCTTCATTCCGGATGGCTTGCCTCGTGGCGGCTGGTGTCGGTTGGTGCTGACCGGTCGGTTGATAACGCTTTCCATTTTTTTGACCTTGTTGAACTTTGACTTCACCTTTTAGGGCTCAATTCCATCTACTACCACTCTTTTGATCTGTGGCCTTCTGTCTACTACCATCCTTACGAATGACATTCAAATATTTTCTACCACTCTGGTAAGCTCATATTAGTTTCAACTTTAGTCCAATTATGTAATTCTGGGGGGTGAAAAATCTATCAAAAAGTTCTCCTAGTCTGAGAACATTAAAAACTCTTAAATAAGAACATTCAATTATTACATGAACCCTATGGATTCAAATTCAAAGTGTATCACATAAAAACTAATATGCACTCTGCGGGGTCGTTGATAAACAAACTTTTTACGGGAGATCTACGAAATCGCAGAGCGCTTCACAGAAATATAATTTATAATGTTGCTCCCGTTCTTACCACTAAACTACAAAAAAAGTAGATAGCGGCAAGTCTGGGAAATACAATGATGCAAACATATCGAGAACAATACACCGACACAAATAATTAAATCGAGTTGTCATCATGAAACAACGATCTAATTGATGATGTTAAAGAACAATACTAAAGCTCGGAGGCAAATTCCACACTTATTAAACAATAAGTAAACTAAACTTTTTATTTCCCCATCGCTCCATGATGGGAAGACGGAGAAAATAAAATTGAAGAAGATGAAAAAAAGAGTTTCTAGGAGAGAGGCATGAGGCTGCGACAAGGAGAGAAGTTTAATCTGACTACTTGTTATGCTTTAATACTCCCCGCCCTATTTCAACATGAAATTTTACTATTTATTTAGTCAAAAATTTATTATTTTTTTTGGGGGGAAATTTATTAGGCCCCTCAAACCCTAATAAGTTGATTTCCTCAAAGGGAAGCAATTTGCGAGATTACAGAATAAGTAGAAAACCTAAACTGTATCTCAAGCGCAGAAACACGCTATAGCTACAACTACAAAGGCGATGGAATACATCTGAAGATCCTAAAATCTAAAGTCCTAGAGCTTCTAACTATCTAGCAGGTAAAGCATCTAAAATCTAACAATGTATCACACGGTAGTTTTTATACTTAAACAACAATTCAATTTTATAGTCAAAGTTAAGAAGTTTTGACTAAATGAATAGTTGAACTGCAGATTGAAATGATACGGAGGGAATACTTTACATTTTAACTTTAAAATTGTTTTTTAATGTAAATATTGTATTTTATAATTTAAAATGTAGTATAATGGAAATGTCGCCACTTCAAATGGTTGCAACTATAGCTCATAGTGTTGGAACTGACTAGTAAATTTTGTGTTATTCAATGCTAATATGCTACTCCTTCGTCCCATAAATATCTACTTTATGTTGCTATTGTCCGTAGTTACACATATTTACACTCAAACATGTTTATTATAGACCATGAAAAGATTCCGTAAATGGTTGGGATGGAGGGAGTAGAATTGTTGCTATGGATGTTAAAATGACTGCCCCTTAAGGGGTGCTTGGTCATTTGTAACTGATGAAATCCGTGAACTCAAATGCCAAGAATCAAGATGCCCTTTTCCAAAAGTTATACAGACGAAATTCTAATGAACATGGAGATACGGAAGAAAAGACAATGAAGACCACACGTTCGATACCATACAAAATAGCGTACAAATGCATTAGAAGATCAATTTCACTAATCCTCTTCTAGGTTAATGGAATCCTTAAATTTCCCATACAAAATCTTCTTGAGCTCTGCCATTTGTGCAAGTACTGATTCCTTTTCTTCTTCTAGTTTCTCCAGATCTTTGGTGGTTACCTCTTTCATCTCTTCTATTCTGTTTTCAACTTCATCTTTGGACGCATGAGCAAAAACTTCCCCAATTTGAAATCGTACCATCTCCTCATCGGTGAGAATTAACTCATTGCCCGCATCCTCAAGATTATCATTTGCTTCCTGAAAAGAAATTGATATGCTAAATTGACAAGAGAATCATGTAAAGCTTCTTTGGAAGTAAATAGCTGTCCCTAAGATGGCATGCAGACAAAAACAGGGTACAATTGTGAGAAAATGGAAAGAGGGTGGCCTTACATATTCAAGCAACTAAGGGAAAACAGAGGCTGAAGAGCAAATTATAACTCTAGCATCCTAATTTTCAAAAAAAAAAGAGAGAGAAAAACTCTAGGAACTGGACCTTGAGCCGACATCCCACACTGGGCAAAATCAGTCGTATGCATCATACTCATCGTTGTATCCGACGTCCATGACTAAATTCCTTTTCTGTTCAAATCCTACAATTGTTTACCTCAGTCTACTTCCAATTCTTTCTAGGTCTTCTTTCCCCTTTAATTCACATTTATGCTCCAGTTTTTATGGTACCAGTGCATTCTAGAGTCTCCAAGACTCAATCAAACAATCCTGAGCATATTTTTCTCATTTTCTCCTTAATTAGGGCTACTCCCATTCTCTTTTAAGTGAATATTTTGGTTATGTAATTGTCTAATTATCCATGTCAGCATTCTCATTGCTGCACCCCTTAGTGTCTGTTCTCGCTAATACTTGGCCACTGAGTATTTTAATGGCTAAAGCACCACTTCTCTCTTATATCCAGTTTATTACATTTTTCCTGTCAATACTAGATTTCCTACCCGTTCTGTTCACAGGTCTTAGAGCAACTAATCGAAACCCAACTGCAAGAGAAGAAGATATGAGATACAAGTTTGTAGTTTGCAAGTTACATGAAGTGTATATTTGTTTCTCTGGCCAGAAAAATAAAGCACTGTGGCTGATTTGCAAAACTATAACACATAAGTATGATATTTAACAGCAAATTGTAAACAATTCATCCGTTATGTGTAGACTATTATAAGGTCGAAGACAGTCCGCTATTTATTGTATTATCAATAGAGCACAACAAAAACTTATCACAAGCAGCTTTGTTATAAGGCAAGCAGGATAATTCATGAGCTAACATGAAGGAAAATAGATCAATCCACAAAAAGGTTGTCTATGCATATACATGACTGTTTTCCCCACACTGTACTGAGAAGTAGCTAAGTTTGATCAAGCTACTGATGCTTATCTCCTAAAACAGTTAGAATCAGATGAAAAGAGAGTATTCATTCCCATTCTTCCACAAAATAAATGTGCATGCAACAAAGGCATAACATCTTTACATTCCAACGTAATAGCTGAAAAGCAGAGAAGTTGTCCTCATTACAGAGCACGGCAATCACTTCCAAAAGGAAACAGATGTTACCCACTAAAATTGGTGAGCAATGAGAATGTTGATTTTCTTGGACAATAACTGCCTTGAGAAATGGCTCCAGTTAAATTTTCCAAACGCGTTCTCAGTGAGGTAGGCATCTAATGGGGTATGCACTCCTGGATCTTCCGTTCCTATCACCCACCTAAATGTCCTATTATCCATGTCAGAATTCTCATTGCTGCAATTGCAGAGTGCATACCCACACTAAACTTCTTCATCTATTCACATGTGAGGTTAATTGCTCCTTGGAAAAATGGCTTCTGTTACTATTTCCAAACACCATTCACAGTGAAAGAGCACACATACTCCTAAAGGATCTGATATCAACATGTTAGGTCTCACGCCCTTCACCTACTCTATAGAGCTATGAATCATTGTCAAATCCATGTAGTTCAGCACTATTACCAGAAAATATTGGGCAGTTCAGTCAAAAACACATGTTGGATTTGAGTCAACATTGAATGTGAATCTGCCTTCCACACTCTATAACAGTTGTCAAGTTTACAGTCCCACAGGGCAACGAGACTGAAGCCATTAGCTTCTTTTTCTCGAGTTATTGTGATACTCAAGTTAACAACTAACCTATCTCATTCTACTGGATTTTATTTGCCAAACAGTTCAAAGAGAAAATAAGCAGACAAACATATACCCATGCTTTAGAACAAGGAATGGCATATGTAACTTTTTCCAAAAGTCCTCATTAGTGATAGAAATTATAGAGAATATCATGTGATTAATGGACTAAAAATGTGGGAAATTAACATTTGGCTGGGTGCACGTGTCGATCAGGAAATTGACAAAGTTAACAGGAATAGCTCTGATGCAACACCAACGGAGCGTAGGTTTAGAATGGATCTTATGTTTTGAACTTGGCTTTAGGGTATAGAAAATACAGGCTTATGAATGTAGGTTAATTAAAGGGAAAAAACTGGGGAAACTTAAAAAAATTCAAAGATAAACTTGGGAATCACTCCTAAACCCTCTACACGTCACACCTCGGGGTTTTTTAAGCGTCGCACCTAAAAGGTAAGCTGCGTCACACGACTCATAATACGATGTAAATCGCAAGAAAATCTATTAATCTCAATCTGTCTAATTCCTCATAGAGAGGTACATTTTTTATAGCTAAAAATTAACCCTATAAAAAACTTTTTAGCTATAAAAAATGGAATATCCCTCTAGCTTCCTAGGATAAACAATGTCCTAATTAGACTCTAAAACTATAAGGAAATAAGATCAAACCTTTCTTAAAATAGCTAATGCATTCTGAAAATAAGAAACTAACCAATAAAAACCTTCTAAAACCATGAAACGCTATTCCTGATTACTGTTTATGTGAATATATATTGGAAATTAAAAACTATTGAAATTCCATTCTCATTCCTCATCAAGCTCACTCTGACCCCGTTCGTCATTCCCATCCTCTCACCCTTTTCAATAAGTTTACATGCTCATCCAGGGCGTTCAATAAACACACTAGCCAAATCTAGATATCAATGAAAGTTCAAAAGAAAATAAAAAACTCAGAGCACTATGGATAATAAAGCTCACAACTTCCCTATGCTACTAAGTAAAATATTCCAACATGGGAATACTAGTCAAGGCAAGAAAATGGCAGCAGCACTGATACCAAAGTACGATGACGAGTGATGCTATAACAATTTAGCATTGTTTTGTTATTAAATTTGCCAAACAATTATGAACCTGGAAGCATAGAAGACAAACCAAATAACTAAAGCATTAAAACTTTCACATTGCTAAAAATATCAGCTTCAGCAGCCGAATTTCCCTTTCCCCACCAAAAGAAACCAGAGAAACTGAACAACAATCCCTAGATACAAATGTTACCCAATCCACATCACTTTTCCTAGAATAGTGTTGCTTTGGTACATTGATTCTTGGTGCATTGACCCTCAAACAAAGTCAGCTACTCCCTCTGCCCCCGTAAGTATTTCTCAGGTCACTCACTATTCATCAATAAAGTTGTTACTGTTTAGATTTCAAATATTCATAAATATATAACTGTGTGAATATTGTCGTGTAAGATCTTGCCCGATTCGTGTATTTCGAGAATATCTATTTAAAAAAAAATTATCATGCATAATTTAAGATCTTAACCGTTTAAAATCTTCTTTGAACAGTAGAAAAAGGTAAAACATACTTGGGGGACGGAGGGAGTACATGTTATTTCACATCAAATTTCACTTGTTTTCCATATAAAAGTGTAAAAGATTTGAGCTCTATATTCCCAAGGAAAAAAGAATACGTAATTACTGCTAGTCACTCTTTCCTTCACATTCCTAAGGGTGCTCATTGAATATGAAGAACAAAAAAGGTTTGGAAAAGTCTCCAGATTGAATTTCAAACTCTTCAGGCGCCGATCCTCCATAGGAAAGAAAAATACTCCTTTGTCCCAGCATATATTTCACATATACAAAATGGGCCTTCCCACCACCCATTGCACACTTGATGAGGAATGAGAATGGGAAATTAGTCACTATTCACATGAACAGTTACCGGGAATAGTACACCATAGTTTTAGGAGGTTTTTATTTGTTAATTTTTATTTTCAGAATGTGGTAGTTAATTTTAAAATAGTTGATATTTTTTCCTTTGAGTTTTTAGAGTCTAATTAGAACATTGTTTGTTTAAGAAAACGAGGGAGATATTCCTTTTTCTATAGGGTTCCTTTTTAGCTATAAATAATGTACCTCACCACTGTGGGAAATTTAGACAGATTGAGATTAATAAATTTTCTTGCGATTTACATCGTGATATGAGTTGTGTGACGGAGCTTGACTTTTAGGTGTGATGCCTAGAAGACCCTGTGTGACACCAAGGGTTTAAGAGTGATTCCGAAATTTATCTTTGTTTTCTTAAATTTCTGCAGTTTTTCCTTTAACCTACAGGCATAAGCCTCCATTTTCCCTTCTCTAAAGCCAAGTTCTAAACCTAAGATACATTCTAAATCTACGCTCTTCTGGTGCTGCATCTACACTCGCTTTAATCCTACTTTTGGTATGCTTTATCATTCTAAAGTCTCACTTTTGGAATATTAAATTTCTATAAAACTCAATTTTCGTTCTCTCCCATCAATACACTTTTATGATTACACTTTTTTACTTGTTCGTGGTGGCCATTCACATGTACGACGTATACTGGGACTGAAGGAGTACTGCAAAAGATTCAACATTATGCACATTTACAAGTGAAATGGTTCAGAAAATCTCAATGGAAAGACCATAAAATATTTGTGGCATGCAAAACAGGAAGGGAAAGAGAAGTGCAGCCACACTAAAAAACAAACAATTAACTAAAAGAATACATATTTTATCACTGTCATACTCCTCAATACTTAAGCAGAGTTTCAATAGTATGCCAGCCACCTATTGGTAGAGTACCCTAGAAGATGGCCATGGTACAGGAGCTTTACCTAAAACTTAAATACTTTCTGTGAACTCCATAACTAAAAAGGTAGATAACTGTCCAAACAAAAAAAAGGTAGATAACTTTGCTGTGATGTCTAGGTCACCTAATCATGGAAGGATTGGAAGTTTCACCTACTACAAAAAGAAAATGGTGCAAGCAATAAAGAAAATAGCACTGGCAAGACTGATGGGGAAATTACTGGAACTCGTCTTTAAAATCAAGCTTCAAGTATCAAGACAGGCAGGCAGTTATAGTCGTAACGGAATGTAGGTTCTGATAACATCGTTACACATTTTTCATTTCAGAATCCTCGAAACTAGGGCAGCTATTCTGATGTGGTACACAGGCCAACAAAATTGACATATAATGGCTAAATATATTTGCTGCAGTAAAATACTAATGAATGGAAGCATCAGAGGACTGCTAAACAGATCAGTCATTACCGACCCCATTAACTATAGTATAAAGAGGAGGAGTGCAGCACGTTAAAGTTTTTTCACTTTCTGTGCAAATGTTCTGACCTCATGGTTTATATAGTCTATATTTCGGGAAAAATCCTCTACTTAAGCTAGTTAAAAAAATGATCCCGTCTACTCTAACGACTAAGATGTGTAAGCATCAAACTGGAGTAGCAAAATATAAAAAATTTAAAAAAACAAATGCATAAAAATGAAAGATGCAGGGTTCCGAAGAGCAAACTGCAAAACATATGCTTAAACGCGGATCTGCCTCGAAAAGAAAATTAGAGAAAATCTCTTTCTAAAAAAATTATACAAAAGCGAAACTGTAAGAAACCCTTACTTTAGCCGACTTGATCTCGTCGTCAAGCTCGTGCAATCGGTTATTCAAACGACCGAATTTGTTAATATTCTGTTGATCTTCCCAGGTGACCTCTGTATCGGACCCAGATGACCCAGCCTTCACCCATGGACAAGTTCTTGTTAGTAAACAATCATAATTTTTACATATTGAAACAATAAACAATAGTAACACAAATGCTTTAGAAGTGTCCAGGAACGATACCTGCTGCATTTTAGGGTTACAGATAGAGAGGCAAGAGCGGCGAGTTCAATGGCTGGGCTCTCTAGTTCTGTATTCTTCACTCAGCCAACAATGAAGCAATCTGGAGGTTTTGACTGCAGGGACGCTGTTCGAACAAACAAAACTTCACAGTGCTGTATTTAGTTTAGAGAAATTCATTTAAATGTGACTTTTTTAAAGTACTCTTTCCGTGTTAACTCTTTTTGCACTTTTAACTCTTTTATATTATTTTTTATCAAAATTTAACGATATATAATTGAATAAATATATGAACAACAATATTATCATATGTGATATTTTTAAATTTACAGTAAATAGTACTATATGAAATTTTAACTATATTCCAAGTATATGGACTTATCTCTAAAAAATTGTCCAGGAACCTATCGCTCAAAAAAATTTCAGGGACATATCTCCAATTCCATCATTTTTCCTCTATCTGCAATCTGCAAAAAATAAATTTTAAAAATGCAAAAAAATAATATGATCATCGAATTGAAAATCATAAACATCTACTGCTAGCAAAACATCAACTGAAAATCATAAAACATCAATTAAAAATTGTAGCAAAAAATACATAAAAGAAAAATATACCAATATAACCCGACCTGCTTGAGTAAATATCAATATAACCCTTAGATAATTTTTTGTGCAAAACCAACTCTAACTAGTTGACATAAGTGTCAACATAACCCTAAGACGCTATTTACCGCGTTGACCGGCATTGACCACATATAAAATGGCTAAAATGCCCTTTAACCTAAAATCTATAAGTGTTAGGACATTTTCGCCCTCAGACCACCACCTCCACCGCTAGGCCGCCACCACTTCCACCGTCAAGCCACCACCGCCACTTCCACCGCCAGCCAGCCTCCACCACCTCCAACCAGCCACCACCACTTCCACCGCCAGGTCACCATCACCACCACCCAGCCACCACCACTGGATGCTTCCACCCACCTATAATTATCACTACTATCGCCAGGCCACCGCCCTGCCACCACCACCCCCAGCAAGCCCCACCACCACCACCCAGTATGAACTCATTCCAGTATGCACCACATCGATCACAAACAGTGGCCCAGACCCATGAAGATAAGCTCGATTGGATGGGACCAATCATATAGGAAACATGGTGTGCTACATACAGATAAGAATGAAGCACTAAAAATTAAGTTCAAATCACTGTCATACAGCTATAAAGAAGGAATACTCTATAAGAGAGGATACTTTACACCATGGCTCATATTTGTATGACCACCCCAATCTTCACTCATCATCATTATCGATTACTTCATTGGTATATGAGAGGTAAGTACGCTATCGAGATGAAAGAGTGATGCGCATATACTAGCGAGCCGATAGTGACACCTCACGGTATCAACCAAACGAACAACTCGTTAAAAACACACAGTGAGTTGTAATTTCATATGATCATTCCAATAATCCCGATCTAGATATCATAACCCATTACAGCTGCCAAGTTGGTACCCACAAAAGTGTCTTACGTAGGCATGAACTACCATGAATATAGGAAAACAAACCCTATAAATAGGAAAGAGCCAAGGTAAGAGGCATCAAGTACACCTACTCACATACAATCTAAAATACTGACTTTGGCATTAGAGCGCAATCCTGGTTCAATACAGGAGATTCTTGTAGGAGTAGCAATTTAGGAATAGGTTACTACCTCTGTTCAAGGTAAAGATACCACATGATGGGAACTAGAGGACATGTAATTCGTGAGAAAATAGCGACATGATCAATACCACCACCTCTACCCAAACCACTCTCCAAGAAATTACCATTAGTTAGAATGGAAGAAGCCAAAGAATTTGGATATGACCAAGAAGAGCACTCTCCTCCGCCAAGTGATAAGGGGAAATGAGCCTTCACAGCCTTCTTAGAGGTGAATCAATTACAGTTGCACTGGAAATTTGTTAACACAACCAAAGAACCAAAATACAAGCTTGTACAAGAAGAATGATAAAGACTAGAGAAGCAAGCTATCAAAAATATTTGGCAGGATGTTATGGACTATGACATCAAAGACAAAGCAGAGCACTCTCTTCTGGTAGAAAAACTACAAAACTTTGTAATGCCAAAAACTTTCAAACTACCAACCTAACTCAAAGCCTAAGATGAAACGACCAGCCCAAAAGAGTTCCTATATTTCTACAAAACTAGCATGAGGCTCCACATTGCACCTGTTCAACTGGTATGCAGTGCATTTCCTATCTTTCTTGCAGGAATCACAATAATTTGGTACGACAGCCTACCTAGGTGAAGCAACTGGTTGGGCTTAACTGGAAGACCAATTCATGGTAAGGTTATACCAAAAGCAGAAGTTCACAAACACATTCACGAACCTAATGAACATTACTCAATGAAATGGAGAAACCATCATGGAATATCACAACCGCTTTGTGACCTAAAGCCTAGAAATCAAGGAGCTCACACACCAAATATCACTAGGAGCATTCATGGATAACATGAGATTGGGAGAATTCTACAAAAAAAATTCACAAAGGGCATGCCAGACAACTCAAGAGACCCACAAAAAGTCATGGAAAAAATTCATTTGCACAAAAGAAGAAAATAACAAAAGATGAAAAAAAACAAAAGATGAAAAATGAGAGAGGGTAAAAAATAGCCAGAAAAAACTCCTAGGGAAGGGAAGCAATAAAAAAGGGAGATGCGCCCCACTCACAATAGACACTCATCCACGAAGGCCGCAACCATGTTGGGGTAAAATTTTCCCTCCAAGGTCATCGCCCAAAGGACATGGACATCCGACCCCGGACATTAGGAAATATCACCATGACAGAACACTCTCATAGCCAACAGTCACTGAACGTAACGCAATGCTGAGTGGACGATTGACGTGTTCTTGCAAAGGTGCTTCCTTTCTATGACCGATAGGAACCTCCAGAAGTTTCTTAACGAGAACGGAAGGCCTTGTTGGTGATTGCCGGGATCTTCTTCCCGTACTTCCATCAAAACGCTTGGCGATGTCCCGGTGTGACATAGCGTACTCGGCATCGTCCAAGTAGAATCAGAAGAGTCTCTTCCCCTCATTGTCCTTGATTTGCTCCAAAGTCACCTAGAATTCCAAAGTCCATCGAATATAGAACTTCGAGTGCGTGTCCTGAAAACCCTCTATGCCTATCCTACTAAGCAAGTACGTGATAAGATTGGGTAGGCCTAGAGGTCCCAAAGTTTATTTGCAAGTGAACTTTGTTTCCAAGATTGTACGCTTCGAGAAATTTAGGTATCTCCAACTTCAGGCCGTACCCTTGGAAATTTTGGTCAAACCCATGAATTCATCAATGACAAATGCGGGGTTGGGAGGAAGGGAAGTTGCTGGCTCCAATCTCCTAACCTTGGCCAGCTTCTTCCCTTTGTAACCCCAGGAAGTGGTTCTCTTTTCCGACATTTTCCTCTTAGGGGTCATCATATTCACAACAAGAAATAGTGGTAATGCAAGGATAACCAAAGACATACAATAAGATGCATTCAAAAAGAACATTCCTTCCTAAATAGCCACAACATTTCAAATCATGTTATCATAACATTTCAAATCATGTTATCATGTTATTCAATCAAGAAACATTCTTTCCCAACAATCAACCCATGAACAATAATAGCATCCCATCAAGAATGTCATGCAATCAATGAAGATCACATCATCAAAGCACAAGGACAATATACTCACCCCCACACTTAGTGTAGCACAAGATCACTGAAATAACCCAAGAATTTCTCTCAAACAAAACTCAACACATTTCCAAGTAAAAAACTCCTCATAAAATCACCATCATGCTAATTAAAGCAAGTAAATATAGAGCTCAAAGGATTACCCGGAATTTGAACCCATGAGATGAAGAATCCACACAAGAAGAAGCCAAAATGCTAATTTTTGGGAAACGTGGCTTAAAATTTTGAACTATCCCAAGGAAGAGTGAGAGTGAGTGTTCTTGAGAAATTTGAATGAGCTAAATGAATCCTATGGGTGAGGTGATGTACTATGGATCATTATTTTCAGTAAAGAATGTGAATCAAAAGAGGTACAAATGAGATAAGGATGACATTTTTGAAATTAGAGAATAAGAGGGACAAAAGTACCAAAATTTGACCCACGCCCTCCCGAGTGTCATTAAACAAGAAAGGAGGACGGTTAGGGGTCAAAGATGAAATTCGTATGCTGTTTTCGTTCCTACTACTATACTACCAAGAATGGTAGATAGTGACAAGTACCGGGGTCGTCCACATAGATGTTAGGAATCTAGTGATCTTTAAACACCACCGTGGTCGGGTCGTCAATCCAACCACGTCTTAGGAATAAACAGTGTTGTAAAAATACTCATTTGGGGGGATTTTCAACTATCAACTACAAGCATGCAATCAACGGAATAAACTATATAAACTAACACTCGAGGAATATTTGCGTAACATGGTCAATGTTATTTTGATCATCGTTTTCATCAAATACAAGAACTAAACCCTATTCTAG
>JAULKK010000008.1:9365380-9377513 GCA_032355705.1 Rubia peregrina
ATAGATTCTGAGGGGGCTGTGTGGTTAGCAGATAAACCAGCTAAAGAGTGGAGCAAATAACACTTTAGTACCCATTCAAATGTGTTCCAGGACCAACGACCAGTGATGGAACCATGAGCGCGACGGATCAGTAGCGGAAACATGCCCCTGACCCTAAATTTCGGACCACCGGATTCTAGGGGTGGCGTCAGCACCCCCTCGCCACCCACTGGTTCCACCCCTGCCAACGACTATATGTGGGAGGTTCTGTGTTGTTATGAAAGAATGTACTAAGCCGTAGAGATAAATGAGATGACTTGTGGATGTCAAAAATGGCAATTGAGGGGCATCCCATGTGTACATGGTATTGCCGCACCTTGGACAGCTGAGCGAAACCCTTTGGATTATGTGGAAGATTGGTACATCGTGCACACATATTTAAGATGTTGTGAGCATTGTATATATCCGATTAATGGACCTAAGGAGTGAACAAAAGCTGGAAACATCGCTCCCAAACCAGCATCATACTCTACTAGTAAAAGAGGGCGACCAAAAACAAAGAGAAGAGTGTCACATGTAGAGTTCACCGAGGGGAAGGACAAAGTGAAAAGGGTTAAGAGATCAGGATCGGTAACAAGGTGTGGAACAATTAAGTGTGCATTACTATTTACTTTTACTTTGGTAAAGGTTATATCATGTTCTTTTCATTCTTAATACTATCGAGGTGTGTATCTGGTTTAACGAATACTTTCCGGGGGCATCTTGGTAAGAGAAATAATTGATTAATCACAATTGGTGTCGACAAGATAAGAAAAAATTGAGGAGGTTAAGCGTACCTACTTTCCTAAAACTGATAGATAAGTAAGGATTAATTCATCATTGTGCCTATGGTCAATATTTAACTAATGTGAGTTATTCCGAGCCGATTGCGTTATTCATATGTTTTCTAGATTTTAGATATGTTAGTTTTCATTTTCATTTTATATTTCATATTTGTTAGTTTGCATTATTAGTTGTTAGGAAAATTAGAAAATTAAGGCGTGGGGACTACACCAAAACTGTTCTATATTAGTAGGTAATTTTTATAGTTATTACTCCGTTCCTCATGGGATCGACTCTGCTTGCTATTGTGGTAATTTCATCATTAGAGTTTGCACATTATTTGGGTGAGTGAAACGACGATCACAAGCGGCATAAAATGCATCTCTCCAAATGTAGGGAATATGATTTCTCCAAAGGTAAGGTTACATAATGCATTGATAAATTGTTATATGCCACATTCATGTTATTGGAAGGGATGACTCATATATTTAACAGTAACTTTCATTTCAAACTAAGCACCATAGATAAGCTCTTCATAACTAGTACTAAATCCTCTCCTTCCAATCACAGATGCATCACTCAAGTTTTGATTAGCAGACAGCAAGTGAGAAGCGGCAGATCATTATGAGAATTCTCTTTTCAAATCATCCACAAGTAATACACAACAGTATTCACAATCAAAATTATAATTGATAGATATGCAATGCTTGCGAAACTCCATCACAAATTAATACTGGATTTCTGTTGTTGCTGAGGAGCAACCACCGAAGAGAAACCCTCCGTCAGAGACAATCCTACAACCACCCACTGAGCATAAACGAAGCATCGCCAAAGAGAAATCTGAAGTCACCCCATGAAAAAACGGAGCCACCGACAGAGACAAACCCACAACCACCCGGAGAGAATAAACGAAGCCATCACCAAAGAGAATAAACGAAGCCATCGCTAAAGAGAAATTCGCAGTCACCGTCGTGAATAAACGAAACCACTGACGCAGATAAACCCATAACCACTCACCGTGTAAAACACAAATCCACCACCACAATAAACAAACGAAGCAACCGCCGGAGAATAACTAAAGCCACCACCAGAGATAAACCCACTTAAACTACCATCTTCTTCAAATTGAAAGAAAAAGTCACCGCCGGAGTAAAACCCAGAGCCACGCGGCACAGCCGGAGTAAAATCCAAATTCACCGCCGGAGACAAGCCCACGACAAGCACTGCCGTCGTGAATTTTTTTTTTGAAGTGAGCAGCAGTAATTTGTATGTAGGGTTACAATTAACAATAAATCGCAAACGTGTGGATGAAATCTGTAATTTCGCCAAAAAATGGACACTATTTATGCCATTTTCTCGTTAAAACAAACCATCTTTTTGTGAAGGGCTGCTAACGGAACATGAAAATGGAGGCAGAAACGTCGAAATATTCGAAGCACGACACGTTCCGCCTATTTGACGACAATCCTGGGTTTGGTTTAGACTTCCTTCAATCCTCAGAAAAGCCCAATGTCACTCTTCCTCCTTGCGTTGAAGTGCTTTCCTCGCAGGTACTTCTTCTTCAGTTTTAGTAAAATGGCGGATGATGTATGTTCTTGACCTTTTTCTTAATTTCGTAGTGTAAATTTAAAGTCCTTACAATGGGTTTGTGTATACCTTTTAGCAGGTATCATCAAATGTGAAGTACACCGTGGAAACTGTCAATTTGGATGGAATTTCACTGCTCAAAGTAAATCTTTTTGTTTATAGTAGTTGATTTCGTGGTATCTGTAGCTATCCACTGCTTAATATGGTTAATTTTCTGCGTAATGGTCAAAAAGTTATTGTTATGTTGCATGGCTTGTAGGGAAGGATGAACACTAAGGAAGTGTTTCAGTTCTCTAATTTGGATTTAGTCCCTGGGAAGTATGAAGGTTAGCTGAACTTTTGTGATTTGATGTTTCCGTGTATAGCTACGACTTTTTCTTCCTAGGCCTGATAGCACATTAGCACGGAGATGCCGAAGAATGGTGTTTTGGAATTTCGATTGCTCACATTTTTCTTATTACTTTGCTTAGGAGGATTGAAACTATGGGAAGGCTCATTGGACTTAGTGAAGGCCCTTGCTGCAGAAATGCAAGACGGAAAATTGTCATTTACTGGGAAACGGATTTTTAGAGGTGGGCTCAAATTTCTGAGGTAATTGTTTAAATCTCCAAATTTGCTAAGCATTTGTGTTATACCATGAATTTTTTTACTTTCTCTCCCCCTTCCCGTTCTTTTTGAAATATTCTTTAATATGAGATGGGTATACCAAATGTTGATCTAGAGGATAAGTAACTCGCTGATCTATAATAATTAGCTGCATCCTGAGAGCATCACTAACTGAAGCATGAAATGCTCTCCTGACAGTTTTCTGCTACTGTTTTAGAAATCTTTACCTCAACTAGCTCTGAGTTGAAGTTTCTTTTGTTCCTATTCACTCAGAAAAGTTAAAAATCTGGAGGAATTGTTTCAGTTCTGTAATTATTTTTTGTGGCGCTTCACTAAGAATAATTTCTATTCTGCAGAAATCTTACTCTACATTCCTGTATTTTGGAGTTGAGAATTTGTGTGCACGGTTTATATAACCGAACATCTAGTCTTGGAAGTTAATTCTTCTGTACTATTGGCTCGTGATAAGGAACACATAAAGTTTCAAGGGAAGTGTATCGTAAATGATTTGAACCCTTTTTACCTAAAAAAAGGTTAAGGTTTCTTCTTTGACCTTTACTGTTTGTTCTTGCTCGTTTTGTTTTCCTTTCTTTGAAAATCCCTACTCAACACAACCTCAAGGTAGTCTTAGGACGACTATTGGTTCATATTAAAATTCACTTTGATGCTAGTGGACTAAATGATCTCGGTAAAACATGCAAATGATGCAGTAATTTTGACCAGTGCTAAATTAATGATTTTACACTCTTGAGCACAGTAATATATAGGAACTCTTTTTCTGGCTCAGTCAATTTCCATCAGGGAAATATAATGTCATTTCACAGTTTTCTTTTGTATGAAGTTTGTTGCCTTTTGCTTCTCTGTGATGCTGTTTAGTTAATGAATATATTCTCATTATTCTGATGCATCTAGTAAGTATTTTGAGTATTTGAAGTTTGAAATACTTACATAGAGACTAGTGATATCGCTTGTGACTTACATGTTCAAATTTATAACAGTTTGCTTCTCTTCTCTTAGTATTTAATATAAGAGAAAGGTTCAAATGTGGATAATATTGTGTACTTTTTTTTGTTACATTTTATTGAATCTGTTATTTTGGATTTCAGCTTGGATGTGGTCATGGGCTTCCTGGAATATTTGCTTGCCTTGTGGTAAATATGCTTGTTATCAACCCTTTATAGATGTTAAAATGTTTTCTCTGACAAGGCTTATTCTGTATTAGGGATCTAGTTGTGTACATTTCCAGGATTTTAATGCAGAGGTCCTGCTAAGTCTTACCATCCCAAATGTAAATGCTAACATTCAAAATAAGTCCGATTCATTGGGAACAGATGCAACTAAATGTAATAATAACCTGGAAAGTCGTTACTTTGCTGGTGACTGGAGTGAAGTACATCAGATTCTGCCGCGTATACGTGCTAATGACTATGAAAAAACCCTGACAAAAATATGGTTGATACTCTTGGATATGATGTTATTCTGATGGCAGAGACAGTTTATGCAATCTATACTTACCCTACACTCTATGAGCTCATAATTAAGGCACTCGTGCTGTTAATTCTTGAATTCTTTAAATTTTTTATTTTTAGGGTCTGTGAGATACTGATTTTCTTTTGAAATTCTTCTTGTCGCTGTGCTTAAGTAGACCAAATGGAATTGTGTATATGGCAGCAAAGAAGCATTATTTTGGAGCTGGAGGAGGATCGAGGAGGTTTATATCTTTTTTAGAGAAAGAAGGTGAGTCAAGCTAATTCTCCTCGCATTTGGTTAATGGAATTATATTTGCTAGTCACCCATCATTTAGTTCCTCAACTCTGATGCATTCGTCCCAAAATTTTGCAACTCCCTATGTTATGATCTTTCTGGGTCTCTTCAACTTGAGGCTCTTTTTAACTTTGGTTGGTACCACCTTTCGATGCCTTTGTTCTTAGAGCTATAAGAAGTACCATTGAGGTTTGTTCAGCTCTACTCTTGATTGGTAGTATATGATTGAAATTTTTCTGTCTCACAAGCACATGTGCGCATACCTAGACTGTAACCTGTAAAACTGCATGTTGTTATGATTTATTGACCTTAAACTTGTTTTATTAGGTATTATGTCATCAGAATTGGTTGCTGAGGTTGCAGATGGTTCCTCAAATGTTCGAGAGGTGTGGAAATTGCATTTCACGTGAAGCTTGCCTAAATGAATGGTTTTGTTAACTTGAAGGGCAAATACTTTTAAATTTGCTCGGAAAATATTATGATTGCTTGTAGAACATTTCCTTTTCACTGCAGAGACTTGCTTGCTGATAAAACATTTTTTTATTGCCATTTGGCATATCGGTATTAAAACTAGTATTAGTCATGATAATCGGAGGATCAATGCATAGTTTAGTTTTGATATGTTGCTTTTGTTCACTTTCCCATGTTATTCTGTTTGTTGTGGACCTGTGGTGCTCTTTCGGTATTGTTGGTCCCGGACACTGGTCATTGTTGGTTGTGATGCTCGCGATGTTATTGTTGCTCCCTGTTGCTGCCTGTAGTTGGTAGATCCCAGTCTATGGACATTAAGAAGTCATCACTTTAACATCCAACAAAAGTGTCATTCATTTGTGGACGAGCAAACATAAGCAAATGAAGCATCTAAAGCACCTGCATTTTCCCTGCCTCTGTTGGTATGGGGCACCAGATAACTGCCAATTGGTTGTCCATGTTTTTAGTCTCATTGGTGCTTCTCTGGAAATCAGTCTCATTGATGATTCTTAAGGGTTTTTAGTCTCATTGCTGGCTGTAGACTTGGCGGTCTTGAGTCACTGGTCATAATCAATTGTCGTCCGGTGTTCTTGGTTGTCTCGATCATTGTCAATAGTTGTTGGTAATCAATTAGTGGCTGGCGTGGTGCTCTCCGTTCATCAGCAGTGTGTGACCTGATGACTGTTGTCAAAACTTACTAGCCATCAGTAGTGTTTATAGAAGGTAAGGAATGATGTAAAGGAACTCTCATTTGAAATGGTCTTGCCTCTGTAATACTTTATTGGTTACCCAAAACACCATCATAGACTGTTTCCAAAAAGAGAGAGAAGAGAACGAGTGATCCTAGTTTGAAGAAGTTGTGGGGTACAGATTTGCGGGAAAAATACTACGTATCAAAAGACGAAGGCGATGGTTCACTTTGTAGGCTACTTTTATTTTTATACATTTCAGGAATTTTGGCAAGTACTCCCCTGTCTCATCTAGATCTGCACTGTAATCATTATCAAACTGTTCAAGAAATATGTTTGACTGTTAATATGTTTACCTACGTATAGTAATGGTAAAAAGTTGATATTTAGAAACTAATAATTACGAATTTAAGTATATCAGATACGATAATGTTGTTGTTCATAAATCTATTTAAATATACGCTCAAATTTTGATAGAAAATAGTATTTTTTTATAATTAAACCACCATTGGTGGGGGGATATTTATTAGGCTCCCCAAACCCTAAACTGATAATTTCCTCGAGGGGAATCAATTTGTGAGATTACAGAGTAAGTTAAAAACCTAAACTGTATCTGAGCGCGGTTACACGCTATAGCTACGACTAAAAAGGCGATGGAATACATGAAAAAATCCTAAAGTCTAATGCATAAAGTTTATAACCCAATCCATGCAACCCAAAAAATTTATCTCATTTCTTCTAATTTGCACTTTAAACCTTGGTCTTTCTATGGCTTATTGAAAGACCGTCTTTCAAGAGACGGACTCATAATTATGAATATATATTTATATTTTAATCAATATATTATTTATAATTAATAGTAGACTTAGTAGTTTTACAAAATTATTTTTATCTTTATAAAAAAATCAAGAATGTTAAACTTGGTTATGAAGTAAATTAATGGTGGATATGTTAAATTAAACTTATTCTTTTTTATGAATTTTTTTAAAGAACGATTTTCTCTCAAGAAAATGGGGCAAAAATACAAATGGATCAAAACGGGTCGACTTGGGTCAAAATCCCACCTAACCCATACCCAACCCAGCCCAAATTGAATTGGCCCACTTGACCAAAATGGGACACTGACTCGACCCGACCCAAATGGACCGGGTCAAAATGAGTCGAATCGGGTCGGGTTGGACAATTTGAAAACCCTTTAGTTCCTAAGAACAGAAGATAGATCGCTAAATATCAAAAGTAGGATTCAGGAAGAACAACTAAACCTGTCTACAGGTGACCATGGTCCATGGTTCCCATACTACCGTAAAATTTAAATTTTTGAATCTAATAAAGATAACAGATTCAATTCATCCATCAATGATCACTCATATAACTTTATAATGATTGACTCGTGTGTTCTAATCATTAATCAGCGAAAAGACATCAACTTCTAGCAAAACCACAATAACTAGGCAAATTATCCATTGAACTGGTATCCATCCATTTCCTTAAGTGCTAAAGTTTTGTTATCCTCACCTATAAGATTTCAAAGAACAACATATACCATGACAGCATCAAAAGCATTACAGGGACAGGGTAGAGCAGAAACCAGATCGCGAATCAACCAAGGTAAAAAGATTTCCTACTTTTGTCCTATCATGGGGCATCAACTATAAGATCAAATATCACCATAATACTCTATTACAGAACACTTTTCTGTTTCAAGTAAAAAAAATTCTCGGTTTTTATCTTCTTTAGCTCATCTTTTCTCTCTGATTTTTGGGTTCATGATTTTCAATATCCCACTTGCTGTATGAGTGTCTACAGATCTCTGACATAAATGAGTGCAGGAAATTTAAAACACAAATTCACACTCCTGTGCATTAATACCAATAACACATTCATGTAATAATCGATTATGGAGGCCTATTTGTTCAAAAAGATCACTAACTAGAGTCAAAGGCCATATTCATAAGCTTAGCAGGATCAGGAACAATTCTTAATTAAACAAAAAAGACCAAGTAGATAGATACTACTGACAATGACAATTTTTAACTGAGACTGATGCTATCCAAACTATTCAGCATTAAAGATTAAAAATAAGAAGAAAGACCATAATAAACAAATGGGTCCATCCTAGGAATTTAAACTAGTATGATAACCTGTACCTCAGGCATGTGTTGATTTTGTAGAGTAGCATTCTTCTGCCTTTTCTCATTATCTTCCTGAAAGAGATTCAATTTACAGTTAGCTACAATATCAAGAAGTATCAGAATCTCATTAGCTTCGAATGGGATACAGCAAGCCAGACGTTTTTCATAGAAATGAACTCCAATCTACAGAGCCAAAAGCCAGTAAACAGCAATAAGCTGGACCTGGACACTAAACTTCTAATCCTGATCATCTTAACAGAGCTTGGAGAGGGCCCATTCAACAAGCAAACGTGTTTTAATAATGATTAAAGAGACAATGCAAAGAAGGGGAAATATCTCAGCCCCATATTGCTAGACATAAAATAGAGAACAATTAACATAACAGCTGATTTGAAAGAGCACCTTTTCTTTCCCATCAGCTTCAGACTGCAGATGCTCAAGTATTCCATCAACATTCCATTCAGGGATTTCGGGAATTTTTGAGGTCATAGGAAATAGAATCTCAACAACCTTTCGGTTGCCTCTGGCAGCAGCAACTTGTATAGGTTTAGTTCCCTCCTGTTCATGACGAACATCAGTATTGATTAATACTTTTGTGTAAGTCAATGAACATTTTCTCGACTACTTAAGCATACTTTCAGCATAATCTCGTAGGCAAGACTATGTAACCTTCTGGTGCCAATTTGGTTAAAAAAAATACAGCTAAACTTGAAATCCAGGAAATAAGCATAAGAGACGGATAGAACTCTCATTTTATGAAACTTATCAACAAATACCAGAAGTTTCATTTCAAAATCCAATCTTTTCATGAAAAGTATCCATTGACAAAGTACCACTCCCATTATGGCAAAGCAAAGCTCACTTATCAATGAACATGGAAAATATTTAATAGTAGCAGCTTTCACTAAATTAAAGCAGATTCATCTTTTGTTAAGACAAGGTTCAGCCATGAAACAAGAATAATGTAACTAAGAATCATCTGTAGACTGCATAAAATTTCCACAAGTGAACTGTTGAAAGTTGAAACTTTGAATTCTTTTATGTTTGACAAATTTTAGCCTCTTTGAGTTTGGATTAAAAGAGTGGTAACTGGAGTGCAGAATTATCTGCATAAAATTAAGCTTTAATGAGACGCACGCCACCAATAAGCAGAAGAATTTGAAACGAAATTTGCTGATAAACCAAGCAAAAAGAGCAGGGAACAAAAGGTTCCAGAGAAAATGAAGTTTCAGTGATATCTAAGTAGTCTCTTCAGAATTAAGAAAATATATCTACTTCTGATTAAAAGAAGATAAACCCTCAGAAAATCTTTCATTATTTATTCCATCATCTTCCAGATCTCAACTAGAAATATAAGCATCCTTGAAACAAAGTAAATTATTTTCAAGCAATTATGTTTAGCTGTTCATGTTGCTTGGGCCCATCTCTCCCTATTAGTGAATGCTCTATACCTGAATTAGGGCTGGCAACAAAAGAAACTAGCTCAGTAATAAAGACTACAAAAATAGTTCACTTTAGTTTGGGTCCATAATATTATCTCATGCTCTATCACACTAAATTAGAAGAGGGTTGCAACAAAGGATACTTTGCTTAGTAAAGTCAAGAGAGAAATAGAGAGAGAACCCCAAACTTCATCACAAAGTATTACCTCATCGACAGCATTAGGATCAGCTCCACCTTTTAGCAAGCATTCAATCATTTCGGGGCTACCATTGTCAGCAGCTATATGTAATGCAGTTGCTCCACCAGCAGTAACATTTACATCACCCCCTGCCTAAAAAAGGAAGTAAACTTGACATAAAACCCCAATATTTTGAAGGGTAAGGAAGAAACTTGCAAGATCTAGTTTAAAGTAGGTTCAATTGAATTATAAACACAAAGGCACACTTTCTATTGGTTCGTTGCATATACAGAGAAATTGAAGGAGCACTACAACTAAGCCTTTATCTCACTATGTGGCTGTGGGATTGGTATATAAATCATACTCGCATCATGGGATCTTTACATACAGCCATTAAGATATAAGGTAGACATGACTAGAAAGTTGAAAACCAAAAGTAGAAGCTAATAACATGAAATCTGAAAAAGTTTAGCAACTTGCAACAGTTTCCCTTCCATCATTATCTAGTTATATGACACTCTTCTTCTGTCAGAATCTTAAGCTAAACAATTTACAGGAATCAAGTAAAATAATCCATAATACATATGCTGAATTTGAGAAAATGAGTAACATATTTATATGCAAGGGGAACCACAAGGTCCACAACACATTTGGATGTAAAGTGCCATAATCGTCAAGAATAAGGATTCATGCATCAAGCAAATCTGGTACCTCGAATGATATAAAAATAAGGTAGTTCTGGCTCATGCCTCATCATGGCACAAGAATAAGGTGGATTATTTCCTATCTGAAGGGGAGAAAGGGTAAAAAAAATTGATAAGATCAATAATTGCTAGACCTGAATTAACAACTCCAGGCATGGCAAAGAACCTGCTGCCACTGCCGACAATACAGGGGTGACATCATCCTCTGTTCCCAAATTAGGCTGCAAAACAATTAAAGAGCGACTTAATCATAAAAATTAGGATACAAGGTAGACAAGCATCAAAGAGAATGACACAACATTACAATTATCTATTTTTTGAATTCCACAACATAGCTTGGTATAGGAAAAGGAGAACACCCACATTAGCATTATGTTCTAGCAGCACTCTAACAGAATCTTGCTGACCGTGACCAGCAGCCCAGATAAGTGGGCTACCAATGTCACTTTGTAGATCAACATCCAGACCTCTTGATATCAAGAGCTTCAGCAAGTCAGTATCCCCTGAAAGAATAGTGAAGTTCATAGTAAGTTAATCCTACAATTCTATAAACTATCCTCTGAATAGGATTTTATGTTTCCAAAGTCATCCACAAGATAAGTTATTTTATACTTTCGAGGTATTACAAGTTACTGATTGTGATTCTTGTTGTTCAAAACTAATCTCCATTAAGTACTTTATTTCAATTGGAAGATCATGCATCAGTTTCATCATTCATTGACAAGTTTGTAGAGCTAAAAACAGACTGAGCTTATCCCTTAAAATGGACTGGCCCCCAATTAAAATTGTCTTTTTGATGTAAGATTATGGTTCCCATCTGCGTTTCTATCAATACACAGGTAGGGGTAAATGGAAAAACACAACTCTGTCAACACAATTTCCTAAAATTACAGACAACAAATGCATTACTTTCCCCATCAAACTTAATAGACCATATTTAAGATAGATAACATGTCAGTGTAAATATTTCAAATGTCGGGGGGGGGCAAAAACTATTGTTCAGAATGTATTCACAGGACAGCCTCTCACACCTATTCCAGCAGAATGATGCAAAGCTGTCGCACCCAGTTGACTGGGTAAAGTAGGATCAGCACCACAATCAAGAAGATATATTGCAGTCAGAGTGTGCCCCTGGCGAGCAGCATGAAGCAGAGGAGTCTCACCTGAAAGATGAAGCAGAGAAATACTGAATGCTAATCCAATAACATAATACATCAATAACATCACACAATTCAATTTGATCAGTGAGGATAGCCAATATATTCATTCAAGGTATTAGAGTATCCAAAACACAATAGGTCATCTGACAAACAGGACTTGGCATCAAATATTCAACAAGGATACGAAAAATATAGACGAATTAACCTGTTTGTGTAAGCTTTAGCAAACACTCAAAATCAGATTAATGGATGTTTAGCAATACTTTCGGAAAAGAAAAAAAAAACTTGACAACCACTTTCACTTGGGAGATCTTTTTTATTGCTCAATGGAAACAAAGTTCTATATAAATAGCTCAAAATTGAATCCTGATTGTTACGAATTGTTTAATAGTCAATTGACTGTGATAAACATCCCAAAGTTGAGCACAAATGGTGTGATGACGAAGTACTTGAATATGTCAATACAACCAAGTAAACAAGCAAATTGGTCAACTATAAATGGAAATGATATGGGAATTCAGCTATCCTGGTTGGACTGAAATACGGGTGTTGGGTATGGATGCAGGTCAAGGCATCGAACAAGTTTTCTTTTTTGATG
>JAULKK010000008.1:9407146-9422628 GCA_032355705.1 Rubia peregrina
GTGATGCCGTTGGAGCTGTAACGACGGAGCTGCGACGACGGAGCAGAGTCGGAGCAGTGACGACGGAGCTGCGACGACGGAGCAGAGTCGGAGCTGTGACGACGGAGCTGAGTCGGAGCAGTGACGACGGAGCTGCGACGACGGAGCAGAGTCGGAGCTGTGACGACGGAGCTGAGTCGGAGTTATGTGGATTTTCGTGTGTGTTACTGTGTGGTAAAAAAATTGACTTTGAGTATTTGTGGTCACAGAAAAGGCATGCAAAATGGCATTCAAAATGGACTCTGAAAATTGTTTAATAGGTGATCATGTTTTCTTGTTTTTTTTCCTTTTGTATTTCTCTGATGACAATCAATATTATTTGTTATGTAAATAACTCTGAATCTAAATATGGCATTTTCTAGATGTCTTGGAACATGTTAAGGGAGTTGGTTCTGTTGATCTAACGAACGAAAATAGAAAGGATCACGAGTGACTATTCTTATAGTTAAAAAATAATCAAAACGAAACCCTAATGAAGAGTTAAAGAAACGGAAAACACAGACCAATGATGTGATCATGACCAAGAATGATAGTATTCTCTTCTTCTCTTTCTTTGGCTTCAACAACAATTCCTGAATTTTGAGTCTTCCTATGAGCTTCTAGATCCTTAGTATGAAACCTATTACCATTAATGATGAAAGCCTTATATCTTTTAACATAAGTATTTGGCCCTCTCGCGAGGGCTATGGTTTCTTCATCAATGTGAATTGATCCAACTCTTGTCCATATTTAAATCTCTTATAGTTCTCTTGGCCAAAAGAGTCACTTCTGTATCAGGGTCTGTAAAGAGACAAAGAACCCGACGTGGTTAAATCCTATAAAAGTCAGATTCTGCACACATTTTCAATTACACAGAAAAAAAATACCATTTAACATGATGTCACTGGCGTCAAAACAGAAGTACTAAACTATCATAACCAGGTTACTGTGATCTTTGACTACATTTTATTTCACACAGCGCACTCGAATACTTGCATTATCATGTGAGCAACCTCAGCTATCTGTGAAGAGGGTAGGAGACAAAAAGAACTGCCCAGGGGGACAAATATTTGGCTGATAAATACTGCATAAAGTTATGTATAAAGAGAATAGCTAATTAACCCCTTTCAAGTTAATGCAATCAATTCCCACCATTCAGTCCCAAAATCAAGGAAATCTACAACCACATGAACAAGAAAAACACTAACACATGATAAATAACATTTCATGCATGTGCAACATTAGAAAATAATCAGTGAAAATAAGACTGCATAATCATGAGTATAATTTTACCCTCTACTGGTTTGTTAGTTTCCAGCAGCAGTTTATAAACATACGACATACATTAATGATAAAACACCCATTAGTCACTTCAAAATTTTGAAACCAAAGTCTTGTCCAATGAAGGAAATACTCTATTTTAGAAGAACAAAATACCTATTAACATCTGAAGGTCAACTTTCCTTTTTATCTATTTTTAGATTTCAAGGTAGAAAATTAGTAATTCTATTCAGCAAATGAACTACGAGTAGGAACCAAAATAACTAATCAAAGTTTAGATTAACAAAGAGATATGCACAGAAGATTTAAGCGTTCAACGCAAGATTAGTTCTCAAGCCATATGATTAAGGCAAAAGAATGTAAACAAAGTACCTACTGAACACCTAGTAGCAGAATTAAGGGAGTTGATATAACTTAAACTTGCAAGTTGCATTAGTAAGTACCATATATGGTACTTACTAATACTAATAGGGGGGAAATCAGGTTACTAACTCTACACATGAAACATCCAAAAGGAGGAAGATCTAGAGCATATCATATAAAATGGTAATTCTTAAATGGCTGAACTCAAGACCAACATTTAACTAGCAACAGTCAAATATGTATGCTCAATAAAACCATTCCCAATAGCCCTGAATCTTGCAGCACAACAAACATAACCACCAGCCAAATATGTATGCTCAATCAGGACAATTCCACATGAATTCTTAAAACTACAATTAGGTAGTACCATAAAAGTGACCCCTACAAATAGTGAATCAAGATACATAAAAAAATGTACTAGATGGGTTCCACGTGAAAGCATCTCTGTATCTCTGCCCATCGATTTCAATGTCCAGCCGAATGGGCAGAAGATTATCCACTATAGGACTGCAGACGAAAAGAGATCAGAATTAAAAATTCTGAAAAGAAACTACGATTCTGTTAAACATTCTGCACACATATTTCCAATTACACAGAAAAAAGACCATTTAGAAAATCTTACATAAAACAAAATGACTCTTCATAGCTAATATTAAGTTGTCCTTAAAATCTTACATAAAACAAAATGACTCCATTATAACTCTTTTAGAAGAAATCAATGTGTACAACTATGGAAGACTGAATTTTCGCTCAGAAAGTATGAAAAGGTCAGGAATTAGGACAAAAACTAATTTCTTTCCTTAGAATTTACCTACTCCATAAGCAGTCATTGCCCACAAGAAGTAACCGGTTTTAAGGTTTTTCTTTCCAAGCCAATCATACCTGCAGTGCGAAATGAGCACATTGAACGAATCTCTAAGCCAGAAACATGGCAGACAGACAATACCCTATACCTTCAAAGAGTGATTTTAACTCTACTAAAATTATATCAGGATAAGGAAAATTCTATGATGTCAATCTTGCAATGCACATTGTTGCTTGTGAACCGAGAGAAAACAAAGGAATACCACATTGTAGTATTTCGTGATCTAAGTGAAAATAACATCCTAACAACCAGAGCAATTTACCAGACAACTTGGTGGTTTATCTTTGCCGTTACAGAATTTGTAACAAAAAATGTGCAAAAGGGCATCAGTATGGGGCTGAAAATAGTACATTCACCAAAAAGAGCTATAGGCATGTATGTTTTATTTGTGCTAAGAATCCTACCTCAGAGAAAATGCTATGCCCTGGTAGAAGAATGTCACTGAAACCTATGATGCTATAGCCGCCCCTTTTTCCTAGGATCAAAGAAGCGAGGGATTTTCATAAGCATCAGAATGCCATCCTGTCTATATTAGGCTGGGCATTTAATCAAACACGTTGAATGCATAAACAAACCGTAGAGTACATGGTACTCTGGAGTCAAGCCAACCGGAAACTCAATGAAATTATAAAAACATAACCAAATTCAATACACAATACACTAAGCAGCAAAAACACATGATTGGAGACCAGACCACTTCAAGTAAAATCTTAAGATTTTATGATTTGGTTGCACGAGAAAGAGGGTAAGCTCTCATTGGCTCAAGCGGAGGCAGAACGACTTAAATCAATGATTTGATGTTTGGAAAGAACAAATCGGTCTCTTCACTCAGAGTTGGAGGCACTGGTGAAGACGGCAAAGCTCAAACATCAAGCAAATTCACTGCTATTACCTACAACACGGGTAAAACAATGCAGCGGTACAAGAAATGAAGTAAAAGCACTTAAAACAAAAATTTGCAGAAAAGCCAAATGGAAAAGATTAAAAAAACACTTTAGATTATTTGCAAAAAAAATCCTTTTGTAAACAAACAAGCAATGAATGTTATTCCTTTTTTTAAGAAAATAGTTTCATTGTAGAAGAAATGAAAATAATCCTTTAATTTGTGACATCTTAAGACTTCATAAATTTATTGTTACCATAAGATGTAGCAATTTTTATGATATTTTAAGCCGTCACAAAATGTTATGACATGAATTGATGTCACAATTTTATTTAGTGACATGTGTACTTGTCACTAAAATTTAGTGACATGTTAAGATATCATAAAAATTGTGACACTTCCTTACCTGTCACAAAAAAGGCGTCACTGCTAGACTCTTTTTTTGTAGTGTCCATTTGAATAGTTAGATCCGCCTTCCGAAGAACACCCAACTGCTAAACCGCCATCGAACTACCGCCACCAAAACTGGAACCACCACAGTCACACTTTCATGGATCACCTGTTGTCTGAAAGACCAAATCAGGGACCACCAACACGGTCCCATAATGCCGGATAATCCCTATCATGAAATATTTCTAAAATTCACTACTCTTACTAGGAATATGACTAAAATCTTAGACATATCTATTATAGAGAGCATAGAGAGGATTGATTAACTACCGAAGCAATGCCCAATTCACGTGGTTGATTGCTCCTTAAATGTTCAAATGTCAACAAATTGGCCAAGTCAAATGTCTCCACTATTCAGTCGGTAGTGGTTTGTTATTCCTTGAATTCTAATGGCATCACAGGTTTTTCGAGATAGCATGGGTCTCCGTTTTTTCCCATGCAATGAAAAAGATTAAAAAAACTGAAACTGATTAACAAAAACTTATGATTGGATTACATGCACAATAAAAAGAAAGAAGATCGAAAATTGAAACCCATTCAATCATAGAAAATAAATTGTAGATCAGACGAGAGCATGACCATGGAAGATGGTGGAGAAGCACCAGAACAGAGGAAGAATAGGATTCAGGTTTCCAATACTAAGAAACCGCTCTTCTTTTACGTCAATCTCGCAAAGGTTAATTGATCCCCCATGCTTCTTTTCACTTTGACATATTTGTCTGTAACATTTATTAAAATAAAGTAATTAACTTGTGTGGATATAATGGGCTAATGTAGACATGGAAATGATTCAATTTTATTATGGTTTTTTGTATCAATTAAGAGTAAAACGTTGGAGTAAACAATAATGCTTCGATCTCTGCTGCAGAGGTACATGCAGCAGCACAATGAAGTTGAACTTTCTGCTTTGGGGATGGGTAACCGATTCAGTTATTCAATCATTATTCACACATTTCGTCGACATTCTTTTCTTAAATTTATTCTTTCACGTCAATTTTGGCAGCCTTAACCACAGTTGCCATGATCGCTGAGATCTTGAAGAATACTGGATTGGCTATAGAAAAAAGTAAGTTCACTGTAATTTAAGATGTTTTCACCCAAAAAAACAATCATTTAAAGATCATGATGTTCAATGTGAACAGAGGTTCTAACATCCACGGTTGGAATGAAAGATGAATCGAAAGGTCGTGTGGTTCAAAAAGCAAGGGTAAGATCCATGAACCACGAACCATGAATTATGTGCCTTAGTAAGACGAACATGTACAAAAAAGACTGACAGAAAAGTTCGATGCCTTGGTGAGTGCTAATAAGTGGTCTGCAAAAGCAAACGGCAATGGTCAGGATGAGAACACTGAGAAAGAGTAGGAGGATGTTGCATTCTGTACCTCAACAGACAGAAGTAACACTTGCTGGAGAAGAAAAAGTATGTGAGTGAGGAGTAACGCAGGTTCCAAAATCTCTCATCATTTTTTGTCAAGTCGTGCCATATTGGCTGGGGGAACTTTACTTTAAATACATCTAATTGCAATAAGAAAGCAGAAACTGATTCTAACTTCTCCATTCATCACCACTCTTCCAAATGAAATGTACAAAAATGTTTGTTTAAATACATGTATAATATTCTCACTCTGCACAAAATATACCTACTAGAAGACACTCTAATCATTGCTTCATTGGCAATATAGAGAGAAGAAAAACTCTCTGAAATACCTCGGAAAAGCTTACAAGCATCTACATGGAAACCAGCCTGGAAATAAAATGACAGGTTGGCGGAGGAGAAGAAAATTCCTTTTAAACAATGATGATATGTTCACAACATGCTTCGTGAAAAAACACACAATGCTATTAACCTGTATGGGTGTACCCACTACCCAGTGTCTAACAAACACATATACACAGCATCCATATCCTGGTCCGCAGATAGGCAGCTGATCGTCCAATCTACCATTTTCCATATGAAGCAGAAGGCACGACATCCCATTTTGCAGAGAATCAGTACTTCCTGAGATGGGCACCTGAAATTGATAGATAGGAGAAGAGGATCACATATCGGAAAAAGGCATAGTCCGAGTGGGAACAGCTGCTCTATGTAAACATTAAGTTCAGGAGAAAGATATCAAAACAAGCAGAAAAACAGATAATATCGAATAATTAGCACGAGGCAGGGTTCTATTATTCAACAAGATCATGTTAATCTCTGAGTCTTCCATAAGAAAATATTTCTCGTTCAGCCAAACACGATAGTGAGATATGATTAATATTGCTGACCACACTGACACAATGAATAAAGGCTTGGTTTTTGCACTGCACTATTTATCTATCAAGGTCATAGTAAACCCAACAGAAGAAATTCTTTTTTTCTTCAAGTTGCCACAAGTATTCAAGGCAAACTTCTAAAAACACCTTGGATGGAAAATGACAAATATTTCAGGTTGGTAGTGATGGGCATGACTAATATGTCTGCCCATTGCATCACACATGATGATTTTGTGCGACAACAGACAGTTCCTTCATAAGTATAATTGTCTACTCAATAATCCCACTGAAAAGTTTTGCAAATCTAGAGGTTCCGGCTTTGATTCTAGTGTTACAAGCTACCATGAACCCAGCAGTCATCACACATAACGATTTTCCAAACATATGCATGCTTGGTTCATGGTTTGGCACATAAGAAAATTTGCAGAAGAAACATTTGAAACTAATATGCAAAGGCAGATTCAAAATCCCAACAGTACAATAAAATAAACATCCTGGAACACTTTCAATTGTGAAAGCAATCAAGCTCTTATCACACTATGTCAGATCAGTTGTATGGATTATATCTCACTATAATATATTGTCCTGATTTAATTTTTCATCAATATTCAAAGGAAGTGCTTGGTTGGAGGGTTTTAGGGGTTTGGGCATGGGAATGGTATTAAATTGCATGTGAATAATATTCCTATATCCAAGAGATTATATCTTGGGGAGGGGTGGGGAGGTTGAACGCATCTTGGCATAGCCTATCTAGCACAGTTCTTTCATTCAATTTAAGAGTTAACAGAAAGAAAGAACACCAGAAAAGAGGGAATAAAAGAAATGGCTACAAGAGGATCGAATAGTAACTTTGGCCTTTGCATTGATGCATATATGGCAGGATGCTTTATTGAAAAACATAGACATGCTTGAGGAAATGGTTAGAGTAGTTACCTTCATGTCGAAAGTTTAGTTTCTGTTTTTGAAGCTTAATGCATGTAGCTCTTGCAACTGAAAAGCTATCTTTTGAACAAACTTGAGTCCTTCATCTCCTTTACTAAGTGATTTGATTGAATTTTCAAGAAAACTGCATTCTGCTTCAAGTGCTTCCAATCTCCTACTCAGCACAGGAAACTGCTTTCTCAATACATCTAATTCAGTATCCCAGCGTACGAGCTGCACATGCATAAGTTCACCACTTCCTGAGCACAATTGTTGATTTTCCTTGTATTTTCCAGCAGATTCACCTCCAGCAGAATGGTTTCCTTCATGCAATGCACATTGCTCACTAAAACGGTCCTTTTCTGTTACATCATTGCCAAAAGAAGCACGACTGGAATTCTGCTGTTCACAAGCCCCTTCGCTTTCCTTTGCTAAGAGGTGGTTTTCATCGTTGGGTATGAATGAAGAACCATCTTTTCTTGAAAAATAATGAAACTTCTTCTCTAATTCCCGTAACGCTTCATGAAGAAATGATGGTATATTTTCACACTCTAGCAATGAACTCTCAAGGTTGATGCTCTCAACCTTGTACTTGGCAGCTTCATCAGTTCCACTGTTAATCTCTAGCATATTTCCATTTAAACTGCTCATTCTTACATCTTGTTGAATGTTGTCTGTTTGTTTTGGCTCTGTAACTATTGACTCAGAATTTTCATCTACTGTGCTTGTAATCTTGGGTAAAACACCCAATTTTTTCCTGTGACCTTCGAGCTCCATTTCAAGAGCTTGAACATCTCGTTCTTTTTGAGCGAGCAAGTCATTTGCCTTTTGCAGATCTTCGCCATCATATTGTGCTTGCTCTTCCATCAATCTTATGAACTGCAAGGCTTCTAATTGGAGTGCAGCCTTCTCCTCCTGTAATCTAGTAATCATGGCCATTGTTTGATGGGCTGCAACTGCAGAAGCATTTCTCTCCTCCTCTAGCTCTTGATACAAAGCACTCATTAACTTCCTATTATGCTCAACTTGTCGTTTTAACCTATTGACTTCACTTTCACCTTCAACCTCACTGACAATGCTACCATCCAGAGATATACCAGATTCATTTCTTTCCAAAGACATCCTCTTTTGAAGTATTTGTAGCCCCAAGGAATTAGATGCATCAGAAGTTCTGAAGTCATCAATATTTCCAGAAACCCTGGGGCTGATATCACATAAGGGTTCAATCCCTCGAGTGGCAGATAATTGTGATAGTAAGAGCTTCAAATCTTCACTTATTCTTGGTGAATCCTTGAATGATTTTTGCTCCAAGAATTTTCCAGACAATTGCCGCCCCCTACTTAAAACAGCAAGTTTATATGCATCACCAAGTTCTAATGCTCTGGGTATCTGGAAACCAAAGTCGCATTTACCAGATTTAAAATCCGATTGCTTTCCATTTGCTTGAGTGGAGTTAAGTGGCAACTGAGTCATTTTGCTACCCGTTGTGGCAGCTTTCTCCATCTCTGTATCTCCCACAATGTTCACTGCATTAAAACCAGAAAGGCAGATTAAACATGTAAATCCAGATAATGCATTTATGGACTACAGTATCAGTGCAAAAGGTTTCTCCAGATTAAACCAAGAGACAAACACTGAAATCTAGAAACTTAAAGAGGTAACACTATTTAAGCAATCAAAGTGGAGTCTATAAACTGTTATATTAGAATGGCATGTGTTAGCATCCTTTCTTAAATTTATTTGGTAATTAACAGCTGACAAAGCATGAGTAAGAATTCTCAAAAACAAAAAAACATGAGTAAGTATATACATATTCTCATATCCTGAATTGAGCACTTACACTTATCTCCAGACCCACCAGCAGAAGATTGAATAACATTCGAACAAGGGAGCAGCGCATCACTGAAAGATATCAGATCATGTGTTGCAGCAGAATCTATCTTGTCCTTAGCGTGTGGCTGGTTGACATCTTCCATATCATGTCCTATAGGTGCAGAAAGAAAACCACTTGCTTCCGCTTGCAGTTTTAAGTCCATTTTTTCTGAAGCGACATCAGGAACCGGTGGTAAGTCTTTTTCTTGATCATCAGAAGCTAACTTCTCTTTTCCGTGTTCAGTCACACAGTCATCATCAGAAAGGAGGGCTGCTGATTCAGTATCAGAAGTGATCCTGACCTTCTCATATTCCACGTGTGGCAATGGGTCAATGCTCCTCTCCCCAGTCGTAATATCCTGAAACAAAACATCTGTGACCCCATCATGTTCATTCCTGCCACGTACTGATAAAGGTGAACCAAACGACCGCATGTCGGGACCTCTTGTAATCCACTGCTCATTGCAACAACAACAACGCTTTCTTGTACCGGGATCACCAAGGGCGTGATCCTGATTCATCAGTGAAGGATCATGGCCTGATTTGCCAACCAGCAATCTGTAGGTTTGAGCATTGGATTTGTCGATGGTGGCAAAGGAGAAAAGGCAGGCTTCGCAGAGGTGATGAACATCAACAAGTTTGTTGTGGCGTTTACATAGAACTAAAGAAGACAACGTAAATTTATGATGATCACAGATCAGATCCCAATAGAATCCATCCTTTTGATTCCCGAGTACATGATCTAGTCTAGAGCACATAAGACACGGAAGCTGCAGTTTATTAGATCGAGCGAATTTGGTGACTAGGTACGAGAAACTAGCATTAAGGAATAGCAGCAGCATAAGAAACCATTCTTTAACTGCAGCAGCCAATACTGCAACAAACATATTCCCCATTTTTTGCAACTCAAAAATCAAATCAATATGCTGCAAATAACAAGAAGAAGAATAAACATACAAAATTAGACTGTGGCTGGAAAACTGCAAGCCGGGTGAGACATGGGTGCAGAAGCGAACCTGGCGAATTGATACTCTCAGCACAAACTTTGGTATTGGTTTATGGTTTAAGAATTACTCTACCAAGGATCTTTGAATTGAATATGGGATGCTGAATGCTAACTTCACCTTCTTTATGATCCGTATTAACACTATTCTCTGTCAGTTTCTTCAAAGTTTAGCAGTGATCGACTGATTGCCAGAGCATCCACAGTCACCCACTCCCTCCCACTTTCTGTTTTAATAATCTTTGATTAAAAATAAGGGTAAATAAATATAAATATGAGTGGGTCTCGCCCATGAATTGGGATCAGGTGAGACAATCTATTTTATGTGAGACAAACTACTTTTGTGAGACCAAATCACAACCATTGACATTTTTAATCTAATGGCTGATATTTCATATCTATCTAAACTACTCCTATCAAACATGATTAAAATATAAAAAAAGAAAACTCGTGGATCTTTTTCTGGGTACGGGCGATAATAACCCGGTCTACAACCAGAGGCAGACAACCAAACCAAACGCAAGATTTTTTTATTTTAAAGAAATTGATAGAACGGGTTGAGGATTTGGAGCTCTCTCCGGCCAAAGCTCTCGTCAATGGTGGTGCGAGTGTAAACTTTATGCCTACTCGCTGGACGAGTCGAGTTAAGGATGAATCCGATGAATATGCACTGCCGAAGACCACCGCGGCCATTCAACTAGAAAAGATGTCATCATCCTCAATAACCGGCGAACTCGGGCGAAGGTGAAAACCCTAGATTTTACGGAGGAGAAGGAATTGATTTCCAGTGTCGGCAAGCCGGCGACAGGGTCCACTCTCGAGGGTGGAGACACTGCACTGAAGATGGCACAGGGAACTCGAAGGTCGACTAGATTGGATTGAAATTTGTGATTCTTGTTGCATGACTCTATTGTGTTTCTTCACAATTTTGCATTTGTTTTAAGGCTCTGTTTGTGTTACTTAAGGTTGTGTTTTTTATATTGTTTTGTTTTTTAGTGAGGAATGAAGGTGCTGAGATTGGAGAGAAAGCTAAATTTGATTGTGAAGAATGTGTGCTTCAGGGTTCAGACAATTGATCGGTCTGTACTTTTTTCCCTTGCATTTTTCTGTCCTGTTTTTTTGTTTGTTTGGGTATAAATGTTGAAGGAAAACATGTTATTATTGTGTAGCTTTTCTTCTTTTTCAATTTTCATCTTTTTTCTTCACGTGAACTGATATTTCGCTATAGGAAATGCATGTATGATTCTGATTTTTTATTATTGTAATGAATTTTTTATAGTTTTTCTTCTGTGTTTAAATAGTTAGTTTCTGATTAATTTGCATATAGAAGGAGGAACCCTTTTGATTTAGGGTTTAGGAACCAATTTATTTTGGATTAAATCTCTGAAGATGTATACTTCTAGGAAGAAGATTCACAAGAACTGGGAGCTGAAGCATTGCTGCAACCATGACCAAGTCGTCTTCCTCACATTCATTGTTGTCTGCATCGTTGTCATCCTTAATGTAAGCTTCTTGTATCCTTAAGATTCAAGGCAATAGGATGTTCTTGTGCTTGGTTCAACCAAAATTTTGGGATTTGATTGGGAGTGGCCCTTTTGCTTAATCTTGATTTAGTGGCATAAATTTGATTAATTTCTCAAAACGATTCGATTTTGGTGGTTGATTACTTTACATTTGTTGTCTTTTGGTTTGATTTGAAATGGTAACTAAAAATGATTAAGAACAAGTATGCATCCATGATAGAGATGTTGTTGATTTGGTTCAGGAGAGCTTTCTGAAAATGGTGGACTTTTAACTTTTATGCCATGGTGAACAAACAGTTCAATACTTCAAGAATATGGAAGACAATGTTTATATTCATTAAAAAAACTACATATTTGGAATTTGGGTAATTAAATGCCATTCAGGTGATGTTGACTGTTGAGTAAGTCATGGTGCAACTAGAAATCGGGCAAAAGAGTAGTGTTGTTAATGATTGAAATGTTATTCTACCTTTTCAGCTGTGGAGAACTGTATTGCTAATGCCATTCAAGCTTGTCACTGTCTTCATTCACGAAGCAAGCCATGCTATTGTTTGTAAACTCACTTGTGGTCATGTAAGAACTACCTTTCTTCGGCACATCTACAGTTATAGTTTATTAACTGATGATCTGTGTTTGAGAATTGTTGATTGAAACCTGAGATTGCATACATATGATATATAACATAGTTCTCAAGGCTATCGATATTTGCCAACTTATATAATTGAAGCGAACGTGGAAGAACTACCTTCTTCATTGTATGAGTCTCCATGTTAGCTGCATCTGTTTGTACTCATAAATAGTTTTACGCGTTGGTTTTCAGGTGGAAGGAATACATATTCATGCTGATGAAGGTGGGGCAACACATACTCATGGTGGCGTATACTGGTTTATTCTACCTGCTGGATGTAGTTCTTTCATCCTGTTCATAGCATTTTTAACTTGCTAGACTACATATGAAAGTGCATGACCATTCACTTCATAAATGCTTTTTGTTTCTTAACCAGATCTCTGCTCATCATTTTGGGGGATGATGTTGATACTTGCTTCCACAGATTTTCTTATAGCAAGGATTGCTGCTGGTTGTTTAGTTGTCTCCTTAATTGTTGTCCTGTTCGTTGCGAAAAATGTAAGTTAGTTGAGAATCCTGCAGATTTCGGACCGCGATCTTTCCAAACTTATTTCCTCAATGACATTTCATATCCTTTGATATCTGTTCAGCCTTTCGATCTCTTGACAGTTCCAGAATGAAAGTAAGTAGATCCACTGATCATAGTTTCTTTCTTGAACAGTGGACGCTTCAGGCACTTTGCATTGGTAAATACCTTTCTAGTAGGCTCATTTCATCTGATATGTACTTGACAAGACACATATCACACTGATATCTGATAGTAGTAGCATGTTTTATGGAGTACTTGAACGTAGAAATCGAAAATGTTACTGAATAGTTGCAAATTTACTTCAAAATTCAATTTTGGTCCTATAACGCTGAGGAGCAGCAGTAATGTATTGGTAATGATTTTTTATTTACTTTCAGTCAAAGCACTTATAAGAAATAATTAAACTTTCATGAAAATTTTAGAATACTCATTTTCAAGCACCAACACCTTTAACTTAAAACACCTACAAACAAAAATAGAAGCACCTACGCTCTACGCTAAATATAATTTAAACAAATAATCAAACTTGCACGAAATTCTTAAAGCATACAAAATACCATTTTCAAGTACCAACACCTTTAATTTAAAGCACCTACAAACAAAAATAGAAGCACATACTCTTTACGCTCAAGCACTTATAAGAAATAATTAAACTTGCATGAAAATTTTAGAACACTCATTTTCAAGCACTCACACCTTCAACTTAAAGCACATACAAATAAAAGTAAAAGCACCTACGCTCTACGCTAAATATAATTTAAACAAATAATCAAACTTGCACGAAATTCTAAAAGCACAAAAAATACCATTTATTTTCAAGCACCAACGCCTTCAACTTAAAGCACATACAAACAAAAATGGAAGCATCTACACTCTACGCTCAAAGCACTTACAAGAAATAATTAAACTTGATGAAAATGTTAGAACAATCATTTTCAAGCACCGACACCTTTAATTTAAAGCACCTACATAGAAAAGTAGAAGCACCTACGCTCTACACTAAATATAATTTAAACAAATAATCAAACTTGCACGAAATTCTTAAAACACTAAAAATATCATTTTTAAGCACCAACACCTTTAACTTAAAGCACATACAAACAAAAATGGAAGAACCTACACTCTATGCTCGAAGCACTTATTAGAAATTATTAAACTTGCATGAAAATATTCATTTTCAAGCACCCACGCCTTTAAAATAAAGCACCTACAAACAAAACTAAAATCACTTACACTCTACGCTAAATATAATTTAAATAAATAATCAAATTTATTTTTTGTATTAAAACTACGAAAATGTGAAAACAATTGTTTCCTTGACTTAAACATGGGTGATCATCTTGGAATCACTAACATTCTTTGGTCTTGGTCAGCGTGGGGACATTTATGAGTATATGAGATCATAATGGAGTATATTAGGCCTGAAGAGAATCAGGCACGGGAAATTTAAATCATATCCTTTGACATGTTTGATTCAGCGGCCGAGATGGTTGTCTCACATAACATGCTAGTCTCAAATAAATAGGTTGTCTCACATGAACCCCCCCTATATATATAAAGAAAATCTAAATAAACAAATAATATGAAATAATAAAATGTTTGGATTTATTTTATACAATGATAGAGTTCGTTTGATAGAAGTATGTATACATATTATTTATTTATTATATATCACAAAGCCTTATTTTTTACGGCTAACTGTTAAATAAGGATATTTTATAATCAGTGAAACTAATTAGGTCATTTGATATTAACTTTTATTGATTGCAATGAGATATACATAATTATGATAACATTTTAAAACTAATTTCAACATGTAAATAATTACAATTGGGACTCATCATGCCAGCAGCCATTTTTTGACCGAAAAAACTCGCTCGAAACTCTCTCCAAACTCAGCAGCGCGGCAGCGCCCCCCTCTTTCAACCCTAATTTGGGGAGGTCGCCGCCGCCACCGGCAGGCCGACGACCTCCCCCACCCCTCTCTGTAGCCATAATGTCTTCTCCATTCTGTTTTTAATCTTTGCTTTTCCATTTTAAATATATTTTGGCTTTCCCACAGCCGAGCCGATCCGGCTTTCGCCGATATGTCTTCGTCGATCCGGCGGGGTGTCCCGGTGCTTCCCGGGGGGTTGCTGTCCGGAGCTCGGCTTGCGGATCCGGTGAATGGTGCAGCGGCTTGGAGGCGCGGATCTTGCTCGGCCCGATTGCAGATCTGGTTTCTCGGCCATGTTGACAGTCCGGCGGAGAACATGAACTGAAGAACAGGGGCTGAAGAACATGGAAGCAAAGTCCGGTGGGCTGGTTTCTTGTCACCCGACAGAAGAGCAGGGCAAGCGGAGATGCTGACGAGCATCGCACAGCTTCCCTCGGTTTTTACAAGGGTCTAAACGGGTTCAAAGACGGGCCGCGGATTTTCGCAGAGAGACTGAGGAACAGGGGCTGAACAATAGGGACACAAATCCGGAGTGCTGTTTGTTGTAACCTGACGAAAGGACGGGGAAGAGGGTGCACATCTCCTCCCAGATTGAAATGGTCAAAATGGGTTCACGAATGGCTCAAGGAATTTCGGTGAGTTTTTCTGATTTTTTGGTGACAGGCGGAAACGTCGATGACATTGGTTAATAACCACTGGTCAGGTCCGTCTCTTTGAGACGGTGGTGGGTTTGGCTAGACCGGAAAATGGCTGAACCTGGTCACCAGAATTGAGCTAATAGTTTTATGCTGAAATTTTTGTGTTGAACTGTGCTGGTCCTTGTTTCCACTTACAGAAAACCAATCAATTATAGGAATAATGTTAGTCATAAAGTTTCCCATTCTAGTCTGAAAATTACTGAATCCCGTTCATAGAGAAATCTTGTTGTAACCTCCTTTAGCGGCTCTACGTCAG
>JAULKK010000008.1:9430678-9441592 GCA_032355705.1 Rubia peregrina
AATTGCTTCTCATCTGAGGAAATTTTTAGTTGACCGCAGCATAATCCCCATTTTCGAAACACAAGTACGTTTGTTTCTCATAATAATATTGCTGATTAAATAGGATTAGAGCTATTCAGTTGGTAACTGACTTCTGTTTGTCTGTCCTTCAGATGCAAAAGCCAGTTACTCATATGGAATATGCACCTCCCAGCCAATCATGGGGTCCTCCTCCACCCCAGCCTTTTCCTCCAAATGTTGCTGGACCTCTAGGATACAGAATGAACCCTTTCTTTGGTGTGCCTCCTCGGCAGCATGATAATTATTATCCACCAGTAGAGATGCCTCCTCATGTAGAGAAGCAACCTTATCAGGGTATGCCTGTTTACAATAGAGAAGCTCCGGTGCCAATGCAATCATCAAGCAACCAAGCAGTACCGTCACTAATCACTCAGGTTTTTATTTCCCTGAACCTTTAATATCTTGTTCTGTATTCCAGTGGTTGAGAAGTTGACCATTGCATATACCTTATAAGCAAATGGAAACTACAACTGCTTTATGTATTCTCCCACTAGTCTGCTTATGTACTAATCAATGCTTGCCTGCTTTATTCTATACCAATAAGTGCAAATTACTTCTAGCTAAGAATATAACTCATCTATGTACTCTTAGAAAAGTCAGCACCTGTTTCTTTTCACTTCATTTTAGTCAATTCACACGCTGTAAGCTCGACTGAAGTTTGGGATATCTCAGATTAAAATTTTGGATTATATCAGGGATTTCTGCTATTCTAGTGCTTTTATCATAATATGAATTTGTATTGAGTTGCAGCTCACACAACAGATGGTAATCCCGCTATCCTATGCGGATGCTGTAATTGGCACAGATGGTGCCAGTATAAGTTACATTAGGCGGGTTAGTGGTGCGACAGTTACTATACAGGAGAACAGGGAAGTACCTGGAGAAATGACGGCTGAGATGAGTGGTTCAGCATCTCAAGTTCAAACAGCTCAGCAATTGATTCAGGTAATTTTTCTTTGTACTTAAGTTCTCTTTGTAATCCATTTCTTGGAACTTTTATCCACTGGGCTCTTGAATAATCCGATAATTTCAGTCAAGAAACCTTTCTAATGTGCCATTTATTAGGAGCATGTTTTAGATGAAATATTGGTTTTTGTGCTACAGAATTGCATAGCTGAAGCAGCTGCAGCACAGACTCAGGCAGCTGCAGCACAGACTCAGGCAACAGCAGCTACTGACCAAGGCTATGGCGCATATGCAAACCAGAGCAGTATGTATGCAACGGCCCCTTCAAATGCTGGTGTTGGAGGACAAACTGGGGCTTATGGTTCGGTGTATGGGGGGAATTATGGTTATTGAAGTGGTTGATTATATACTATGTGATTCGTTTCTGCAATTTTTGACCATCAATTTGTATTCTACGAAGACGAGTCATGTTAAGGGGTTGTTGGTATTACTATTGCTTTCTTGTTCAATACAATAAAACTCTCACTCAAGGGTATTGCTAATTAATCGAATTCTAGTTCTCTGCTGTGCAAGTTGTGGCTTAAAATAGGTGAGCTCTAGGACCCGCAGGTCGGGACTGGTTAGCTGTCCAAAACCAAATCAATTTAGAATTTAGGGTCAAATGGGTTGGATCAAATTTTTCATAATTTGAGTCAACTTGGAGTGGGTTACAAAATCAACTCATATTGATTCAAATTATTGTAAATTTTTAAAATAATTTATTCAATAAAATAATAATTTTTAAATATATTAATATTTGAATAATAAATGAAATAATAATTTATTTTTATATAATTTAAAATTAGAACATTATATTATATTTAATTTTAAATTATTCAGTTAATAAAAAATATTTTTAATTCTACTAAATTATAATATTTTTAATATTTTAATTAAAAATTATTATTTATATAATTATAAATATTTATTTTTCATATTTTAATCAATATATTATTTATAATTAATAGTGGTTTTATAAATTATTTGTATAAATATATTTTTTTTCAAGAATTTTAAACTTGTTTTTGAGGTAAATTATAAACTAATTATTTTTTATAATTTTATAAAAAAAATTCTAAAGAGAATGGTGCGAAAATACAAATAGGTCAAAATGGTCAATTTGGGTCAAACTCCGACATGACCCATTTTGACACGACCCATATTAATGCCTTTATACATCTATTTTATAATCAAATCTCAACCATCCATCTAACATAATCTCACTCGTTCATTAAATTTATTTTTAGTAAAATAATCTCAACCATGAGATTATGTTAGATGAATGATTGAGATTTGGTGTTAAAATATATGTACAAATAAAGGTGTTAATAGAACCCTTCCCATATAGGAGTATATATCAAAGTGTGTAGTTGTTGCATTCGAGTACAAATTGTGTTCTTCAGAGAAAAGAGAAAGCATTAAATGCTTGTAATTTTTGAATATTGAATCATTCTCCAAGCAGGAAGTATGATAAAATTTGTGGGTAAAACTCCCCGTCTTAATCCCTACTTCAATTCTTGTCGATTATCATTGTGCTAGTATATTTTATTTGCAGGTATCCAACCTTTATTACAACAACAAATTGGTAACAGAGCAAGTTTGGGCAAAAAATTTGGGATGATTTGCTGTTGTGGTTTCGTGTGCACACCAAGTGTTCGACAAACTGTTTCCTTAAATGTTAGGGATGTTTTGTGATGACGTCCTCTTCGAAGTTGGGTATTGAGAAGTTTGATGGATCAAACGACTTCGAGTTGCGGGAAGTGAAAATGTTGGCTAATCTCGGGAACATGAGTTTTGGGAAGGCTCTAGACAGGTCAGAAAAACTTATGGCAATGTGGGACGCATGTGTTAAAGAGATTTTAACACCTTGATTCTTAGTCTCGATAATAAGGTGTTGCATGGGAGATGATATGGTGTACGTCGGCAACCGAAATATGTTAGAAACTAGAGCCACTCTACATGATGAAGATGTTGTCTAACAAGTTGTTTCTTTAGGCGCAAATTTCCACATTCAAAATGACGGAAGGAAAGGATTTGATGGAGCATCTTGACGAGTTCAACAAGTTGATTGTCAATTTGGAGAACTTTGAAGTGTAGTATGAAATGAAGATCAAACATTGGTTTTGCTTTATTCATTGCCAAGGTCATACGAGCACATGGTTGATATTCTTTAACATGGTAGAGAGGAGATTACTCTTGACGAAGCTGTTGAAGCATTGGAGTCAAAGAAACAAAAATGACGGGTAGAAATGGAAGGTACTAGCGGTGATAGTTTGGTTGTGACTCAAGGTAGATCCAATAAGAGAGACCACGAGGGAAAGAAAAAGTAACTATCAAAGTGTCGGAATTTGAAGAAGTTCTTTATCAAATGTTACAAGTGACATAAAGAAAAATTATCTGAATTGAGGAGACTGAGCGACCAAGAGACCAGATGGAGAGGCGAAGATTGTTCAAGAAGTTATTGACGGTTGCGAGGGCCCGAGGTTCCCGTAATCTCCACCACTCTATCCGATAAATGTTGGATCATGGACTCCGGATGTTCATTCCATATAATACCGAATGAAAGTTGGTATAAGAGTTACAAGAAAGCTGATATGGGCAAAGTGTTGCTCGGGAACAACAAGACATGTAAGGTGGCTAGTATCAGTGCGGTGCATAATTCATACGATGGGATCGAGTGGGTTTCGATGGAGGTATGACATGTCTTGCAACTACGGAAGAACCTTATTTCACTTAGAAATTAGAACTAACACAACTTTTGTTGGGAAGGTGAAAATAATATCTTGTAAGTCACTAACGGGTTGCTAGTTGTTAGTTATGGTGGGTGTTAGAGACCATGGTCTCTATGTCCATCAAGGTAGCACTTTGGTCGATGATGCATCGACGATTATAGAACCGTAAGAGACGTTATTGGCGATCCTATGGCAGAAGAGGTTGGGTCATGTGAGTGATAGAGGTTTGAAGGATTTGAGCAAGCAAGGTTTGTTTGGGGTGATAAGCTTGGTGACTTAGAATTTTGTGAAAATTGTATCTACGACAAAGCCACAAGTGTGAAGTTTACACCGTCCACGGAGGTGACGCGAGATACGTTGAGTTATGTGCACTCGGATCTACATAATGAAGTATAAAGATGAAACTTTTGGTAAATTCAAAGAATGGAAGAAGAGAATAGATGTACAATCCGGGTGAAAAATCAAGAGGTTTCGAATGGATAAATGTTTGGAGTATTTGAGTGACGAGTTCAACTGGTTTAAGGAAGAAGGGATGGTTAGGCATAAAACCTTACGGGGTATCCCACAACAAAATGGACTTGTGGAACAAATGAATCGAACTCTACTTGAGAGGGTGAGATGCATGTTATTCAAGGCCGATTCGTCGAAGAGGTTTTGGAGAGAAGTCATGGGACAACTTACTTGATTAACCGATGTCCATCGAAAACGTTGAACTGCAAGACATCGGAAGAAGTGTGGAATGGTTCTCCACCAAAACTCGACAACTTGGAGGTATTTAGTTGTGTGGCTTACATGACAAGATTGGTTCGAGAGAAAGTTATTCGATGGCGTGAAGGGTTGGAAGATTTGTTACAAAGAATGTGAAGCGACCTAATGTGTCATTAGCTGGGATGTCGTCTTCAGAAAATTTGAGTACTACATAGCTGTGCCTACTCAAGAGGCTAAGGATAGTGCAGATGTCGCTAAGGAAATAGCCAAAACTGAGGTGGAGCTATTGGGGAAATGACGAACTGGAGGATAAAGAAGATGCTAGCGATTAGGGCCACTTAGAAGAAATTGAAGAGTTAGGAGATGAAAGTCATTACAAGAGCCCATACTCATACCAATTGGCAAGAGACGACATAGAAGAGAAACACAATCCATGAAGATGTATGATTGCTCCGATTTAGTTGATTTTGCTTTGGTTACCGAGGAAGAGTTGATACTCGGAACCAAAGTTTTATCGAGAAGCGGTGATGAGAAAAGACAAAGAGCTATCTAAGTGTGATGGAAGAGGAAATAACATAATTTGAAAAGAATGAGACTTGGGTTCTTGTGGAAGAACCTAAATATCAACATGTGTTTGATTGTAAATGGGTGTTCAAACGAAATGAAGGCATTGTTGGATTTGAGAAGTCACGGTGTAAGGAAATATTGGCAGCTAAGGCTTTCAAACAATGAGAAGGGGTCAACTTTAATGAGATCTACTACCCCGTGGTGAAGCACACATCCATTCAGGTGTTGCTCGCTATGGTAAATTAATGTGATTTAGAGTTTCGGAGGTAACGGGGATTAAGTTTCGACATTTTTGCGACTTGATCAACGTCATGAAGTTGAGTAATTAGAGGATGTGGAGAGTGGTTCAGCGGAGGTCTCGGTGGTGTTGGTCGTTGTTCGGTCCCAATTCTTCTCAAAATCAAGGTGGAGATTTTTAAGTTTTACCTTTAAAATAGGTGAGCCCCACATTTCTACGTGTTTTCTTTTCTCTTATATATTATATATAGACAAGATTTGGTAAAACTCGTCTCAATCTCTTCTTCAATTCTTATTGATTATCGCTGTGCTAACATATTCCATATTCACAGGTATCCAACCTTTATTTACAACATGTTCCTTATTACGTTTTAGAGAATGGAGGTAAGCAGTCACCGGTGCAATAGTTGCACAACGCCATAATCAGTCCCTGCAACTATGGTTAGCAAGAGTGGCTGATGTTTCTGCAGAAACTATATGTCTGAATATGGTGGCGTAGTTGTTAAGAAAACAAATGCTACCTGGTTGCATTTTTCTGCATTTGTGAGCTTGACAAATAAATGTCAAAGAAAGTTAAAGAGACTTAAATTTAATAGGGTAAAGTGCCAATATAACCCTACCTACTTAACATACGTGTCAATATAACCCTAAAATAATTTTTAGTGCAAAAAATAACCCTAACTACGGTAAAAGGTAAGTAAGCATAGAACCAAATGGAAAAGTGTCCAGAATACAAGTAGTAAGGGGATGCAGCCCCTCTCAAAAGCGCGTGACCCTAATGGTCTACACATATGAAAAAGGAATGCTATGTAATGTAGTACATGAACGAAATAATACATACAAGGCATGGTGATGCATATGCATGAGATCTACTGAGAAATGAGCTAGTACAAGAGTGTCCGGTCTAGACAGTAGTCTTAACTAGCAAGTAGGTTTACGCGCCGGTGCAAGTCTCCTCGTGGTGCCCAGAGGCACGGTGGCTAAGCAAGGGTCTATGATCCTTCTTTACCCCCGAGTAGTGAGACGAGTAATACTGGAAGCGGTGCTGGAGGAGGGCCCTATTGAGGTGTATACCTCTCGGTGCACGCCTCACATATGAGGGTAATGATGTGGTACATGGAACTATTCTGCAATGATCCAGAAGTGCTGCTCCAGAGTAATGATCCAGTGAGAATGATCCAAACGGTAGCTAGCCAGGTGCACCAGAGGAGTATGTCACAGGGTGCACGGGATTGTGAGCAAGATCCCACTCAAGATCGAAGTGTGAGCCCCTAAGTAGTGAATGATCTTTCCTTCAATTCCCCGTGTGATAGCATGGTCATGTCATCGTTGCCGCGAGACCTCCTGGTATACTTATTCCGCGTATACTGACGTGAAAGTTCCGTAACCGTCCTTCTCACTTTTGGTAAGTGAGCAACCATACACGGTTTTGTGATTACTGTACTAGACCGTGGAGATAGTACATGTCGGGATTTAAGATACGATAACACCACCGACAAAGTGTCATAATGGTTATTCTGTAATAACCCTCACCATTTTGGTAAATAGGCAACCCTAACCGGATTTGGTGATATTGTGCGCTACCGGTCTGTGCACAAATCGGAATTGTAACCCTAACTAGTTAATGTAAGTGTCAATATAACCCTAACTAGTTAATGTAACTGCCAATATAACCCTCATACCCCAATTTCGGCGTTGACTGTATGTAAAACGTCCAAAATACCCTTAGTGTTAAAATATGAATTTGAGTTTGCCTGACCACCACCGGCCGCCGCCAGACCACCACCTGTCGCCGTCAGACCACCATCGACCACCGCCGGACAGACCACCACCTGCCGGACCACCGCCGGACTGTCGATAGGGTTATATTAGCACATTTTAAAAACTTGTAGTATCATATCAGCACATTCTTAAAACTTATAGGATTATATCAACACATTCGTAAAATAGTAAAATTGACTTTTCCATCAAATCTGACCTGCAGATGTCGAAAAAGGTTTTATTAACACTTACATCAACTAGGTATGATTATATTTGCACTTTCAATTATCAAAAGGTTATATTGACACTTATGTCAAGTAGGTAGGGTTATAAAAACACTTTTTCCCCCTCAATTTAATAGTGTTCATTCAACTATCCATAGGTTCAGAGTTGATCCAATCCTCGTACCACTTTCTTTATATTTATTACATTCCACCTGGCAAATTTAATAAATTATACTAACCATATACACCTCTAGGATGCTGTCTTAAATAGGCGCTGCACACGTCGTCCGAAAATGCCCTGTCTGATTGCAACGGCTGCAATGCACAACTCTCCTGACGCGGCCACGATCTTCTGCCCGCACTCGCTTCTTCCTCGGTCGACCAGGTGGCCTAAGAGATCTGGGAGGATTGATGATCATCTCGGCAGCATCCCCATTACTTTTTACATCTCCCTCTTTCAACTCCCTCCATAATGTCTTGTCTGGTATCGGATGAATCGTCTGGGAATATGTCTTCCGGTAAGCAGCAACTGTGAAACAGCTCTCTGTAAATCGGTGCACATTCTGCCTACAAGAGAGCAGAGCTGCTACTGCATGCGCACAGGGTAAACCATACAACTGCCAGCCCCGACAAAGGCAGCACCTTTGTCGGATATCAACAATATTTGTCCCCTCCTGAGATATTACTTCAAATTCTGCTTCATTTGCACGAAGAACCTGGTAAGTTCGAGCGCGTTCGAGGGCTTCTGCTACACGCCTCTCTGCAGTGGGAACTAGGATTGACGTCCACTGCATGCTGGTCTCTCGACGTTCATTGAACCAAGTCATAAGCTGTCTTCTAATGCATTCCATCATCTGAATTATTGGGAGCCCAGAGGCTTCCAATATCCAAGAATTCATTTGTTCAACAATGTTAGCGGTCAAATGACCAAACCTTTGGCCTTCAAAGTAAGCTGTTGCCCACAAACGAGGAGGGACCCTTCGGATCCAATATGCAGCATCTGGCGAAATGTCCTCAATCTCCACTACTTTAGCCTCAAACTCAAGTACAGTCAGAGCATGAGCAGCTTCCCACAACAGGTTCACTAGAACCATGTTGTTAAATTCTTTGCGAAAACTTTCAGTCAGGTGGCGCATGCAAAATCCATGGAAAGCAGTTGGAAAGTTTGCTTCTACGCCATCCACAATCCCCTTCTGCCTATCTGACAAGATTGTTAGCCTTGGCATATTTTCTGTATTGACCTCCAGCAAATTATGGAGTTCAGAAAGAAACCACATCCAGTTCGCATCATTCTCCTCATCAACAACACCAAATGCCAACGGATATAGGCCACCATCCCCATCAAATCCAGTTGCTAGCAGTAAAGTACCCAGATACTTGCTCTTTAAGAAAGTCCTATCAAGTCCAAGGAGGGGCCTGCAAGCATTCAGAAAGCCGTATATTGAAGCCTGGAAAGATGTAAAAAGACGCTGGAAACATTGATCATCTGGATTTGCATACACAGATGCAATGCTCCCTTCGTTCGTGCGCTTAATTTGTTCACAGTATTCAGGAATAAGACGGTAGCCTTCCTCAAAGGAACCGCGCATGGCAGCCATAATTCTTTCCTTTCCCCGCCACGCTTGCTTGTAGGATAAAGTAATTCCATGAACTCGGTGAATTTCTTCCAGGATCTCTTTTGGCTTGCAGTTAGGATTTTCTCGAAGCCTCTGTTCCACAGAATTAGCAACCCACTGCACCGAGGCTTGCTGATGTCCAAGATGAGCAATTCCTCCACATGTATGACTGTCATGGATAGTCCTGATCGTAAAGGTTGGTACACCAGGAAGCTTTGCAGCATGTATTCTCCATGGGCATCCCTCGGCAGCACATTTGGCAGTAAAACGAGTTTTATCTGACTTGATGGTCTGGATCTCAAAGTGAAGCGCAATAGCAGTGTCCCTGAGAGCTCTCCGGCAGCTTCTAACATCAGGAAACTCTTGTCCAACATGAAGCTGAAAATCAGGGGTAATAGCATGTGTTCGCGTTTGCAGCACAGGAGTGGATAACATTAGCTGGCCATCATCGGGTTCAATCCCCATATCATCTGCATTCTGAACTAAGGCTAGTTCCATGTTCTCATCATTTTCGGAAGCAGTGTAGTGTTTGCGCTCCAACTCATTGGAATCTGCAGCGACATCCACTAGTTGTCCTTCATTCCCCTCCTGATCTTCCAAAACAATTTCACCACCATTCTCCAACACCTTCGGGTCCTCACCATCAGCTATGTTATGAGTCTCTCCCATTACAGTTTCATGGTCTTCCATCTTACTTCTTCCGCAATTTAGTAAACCTTCAATAACAAATTCCAAGAAAATCCAAGACAATGTTGATGGATAGAGTTCACAATCCGAATGTTCAATACACTAACAAAGGCACCAACAAATTTCTATTTTAATAATAGCATCTAAATAATTCCAAACCAATCAGAATAAAGAAGCACGATTGAAAGTACCTGACTCGGGGACGTGATGAGCATACATATCCGTGGGAATCTGATCATTTGTGGCTGCAATACATAAAAAATGAAACTTTAGTCCTGCATAGAATCACTCACCACAGATGACACAGGATCGAAGAGAAGTTACCACTCAATCAGAAACAGAAACAGAAACTGGGGGGAGTTCGAGTCATCAAAAAACCCTATTATCGAGCAGTTCAACGGGAGAAAGAGATGGTGAGGGTTCGATTCAGAATTAGGAGAATTGGAGTGATAGCAGAGGAGGAATTTGAATATGGCGGGTAACTGGAGAAAATCGGAAAAGAGTGGAAAAGGGCAAAGATCTGTGCAGCCAAAATTGAGGGCAGGTGAGGGTTGAGATGGGAATTACAGGCCGACCACCTCACAACAAAGATGGGTATTTCAGTCAAAATATCGGACCACTACTTTACCTTTCCTTTTCTGACTTACCATTCTACCCCCTCTCTTCTCGACTCCCATTATTTGTTTTTTGAATTAAGTGTTAAAATGATTCTGACTTTATACTCAAAGTGCTAATATAATCATGCAATATCAGGAAGTGCCAAAATAACCTTTGTCTCCGCTAATTTTTTAGTCAATGTTTGTTTGGTCGGAATATGATGAAATGATGATTTTACAATTGTCTTAAAAATTTAAAAAATGAAAAAGAAGAAAATCCTGACAACCTCCATCGTTTCTCCTTGTCTTCTTCGTTTCTTTCCTTGGACCCCACCCCACCAACCAATTTTGCTTCCCTCGATGCTCCGCCTTCGTCTTCCCCGCTAGTCTTCGACGTTTCCTTTTCTTCGATGGGCGCACCACTGAGCTTCTTCGATGTTTCCTTTCCTTTGACAGCAGTGCCGCTCCTTTGAAGTTTCATTTCCTTCGATGGTGGGGGTGGTGAATCGAGAGAGGCAGTGAGGTTTCCTCCACCGAGGCCGAGCTGTTTGGGGTCTAAGTGGCGGGACTGCTGTGGGAAGGGCGGGGAGAGAGAATCGAGGACGGTGGTGAGGTTTCCTTCGAGTGGGGCTGAGCGGGTTGGGGTCTAAGCAGCAGGGTGGCCAGGGTGACGAGCAGGGAGGGGGAGGGCGGGGGGGGGGGGGGGAAAGGGCAGGGGCTGTGGGTGGGTGGGGGGGGGGGGCGGGTGGGGGGGGGGGGGGTTAGGGGCGGGGGGATTTCA
>JAULKK010000008.1:9479901-9491513 GCA_032355705.1 Rubia peregrina
TACAAACAAAAATAGAAACACATATACTCTATGCTCGAAGCACTTATTAGAAATTATTAAACTTGCATTAAATTTTTTATTTTCAAGTACTCACATTTTTAACTTAAAACACCTACAAAAAAACTAGAATCACTTACGTTCTAAGCTAAATATAATTTAAATAAATAATCAAATTTAATTTTTGTATTAAAACTACCAAAATGTGAAAACAATTATTTCCTGGACTTAAACATGGGTGATCATGGGGCAGCACAGATAATAGTACTTCATAAAAATGTGAACGTAATAATAAGGAAAGCAATGGAGTATATTAGGCCTGAGAGATGAAGTATATTAGGTCTGAAGATAATTAGGCACGGAAAATTTAAATCTGATCCATTGAAGTGTTTGATTCAACGGCCAAGATGACTGTCTCACATAACTCATTTGTCTCACATAAATCCCGTGTCTCACCGGATTCCTCCCCGTGTGCCAAATATAGTAAAACAGAGAGGAATAATTTATTTTGACGAGGTTTTTAACTTCCGAATTGGTGGTATTCTTTTTAAATGGGACTGAAGTTACTGTCTTTAATAAGTTGCGAAAAAAATGGGGTCCTGTGAAGTGGCAACGTTGGAAGAAGATTCAAATTGTTTGGCAGAAAATGGTGTCCTGAGTACCCCAAGAAGATTCAGATTGTTTGGCAGAAGAAGAAAATGTACAGGAAGAAAGAAGAAACGCATTACTAGGCGTAAAAATAAGGCCGTCCTTCTAGAAGGGGTGGGAGATGAAGTGATACAAGTCTTCCTTGACTGGGAAGAAGAATGACTTTTGTGCCCCAGCAAATTGCCATCCCATTACGACTCCCGTGTGACTAGTTTTCTTTCTTGCAACCTTCGATCTCATCTTTAATTACCAGTTTAATTATTCTTTCTGGGACTGTACACACCTCCGTAAACCATAATGCCTTTGACCTTTGAATCTGCTTCCCTTTCTAGGCCTTTAAGTTGGTGTGGGAATGTCTGAATCAATCCTCAAATGTTACCTCCTTCTCCCAAGTAAGCCTGCTAGCTTCTTCTTCTCCATTCCTGTTGCTGCTGCTGCTGCTGCTGCTGTATCATATACACCAGCTGTACATAGCTTCAAGATTCAATCTGTAGTTGGAGCAGTAAAGTCGAGATCAGATTTTACCTGATGATAGAGCTGAATTGATGGCCGCCCCCTCCTGATTCCCTCCCCACGGACTCCTGGCACCCCGGAGCTTCTATATACTCCTGTTTGCTGACCGCATGAGCCAGAGAATGGAAGACAACATCACCTCGAATTCGTCGTCGAGGAACTCCATGCGGGAGGTTAGCTTCGGCGGGGACTCCACCAGCGAGCTGAGAGTGCAGCCAATGAGGTATGGCTCAAGGGCTGATTCTGAAGGGCTAAGCATGTCCCAGAAAGAGATTAATGACGAGGATGCGAGGTTAGTGTATTTGAACGATCCCGGCAGCACGAATGAGCGGTTCGAATTCTCCGGGAATTCTATTAGGACTGCCAAGTATTCACTCATCACCTTCTTGCCTAGGAACCTGTTCGAACAGTTCCACAGGGTTGCGTATATTTATTTCCTTGTTATTGCTGTGCTGAACCAGCTCCCCCAGCTGGCTGTGTTTGGTAGGGGTGTTTCTATTCTGCCACTAGCTTTCGTACTGTTGGTTACCGCGGTTAAGGATGCGTACGAGGACTTCAGGAGGAACCGATCAGACAGGATCGAGAACAATAGACTGGCGTGGGTGCTGGTGGATGGTCGTTTCCAGGAGAAGAAATGGAAAGATGTACAGGTCGGCGAGATCATCAAAGTCCCTGCTAATGACTCACTGCCTTGTGATATGGTGCTGCTCTCTACTAGTGATCCCACCGGGGTTGCGTACGTGCAGACTATTAATTTGGATGGAGAATCTAATTTAAAGACGCGTTATGCGAAGCAGGAGACACAGATGAAGAATCCCGAGAAAGATAGCATCATTGGGGTGATCAAGTGTGAGAAACCCAACAGGAATATCTACGGCTTTCAGGCAAATATGGAGATTGATAAGAAGCGTGTATCCCTTGGCCCGTCAAACATTATTCTCCGAGGCTGTGAGCTCAAGAATACTGCCTGGTTGGTTGGTGTTGCTGTGTATGCTGGCAGGGAGACCAAAGTCATGCTCAACAGCTCCGGAGCTCCATCCAAGAGAAGCCGGCTCGAGACACAAATGAACAGGGAGATTGTATTGCTCTCCCTTTTCCTTGTGGGATTATGTACCATTGTCTCTATTTGTGCTGCTGTTTGGTTGAGGCGCCACAGGGATGAGTTGGATACTGTGCCCTTTTACAGGAGGAAGGACTACTCTGAAGCTGAGCCGGATAACTACAATTACTACGGATGGGGATTGGAGATATTCTTCACATTTCTCATGTCTGTTATTGTCTTCCAAGTCATGATCCCTATATCACTCTATATATCTCTTGAACTTGTCCGTGTTGGTCAGGCTTACTTCATGATCCGAGACACTGTCATGTACGATGCGTCCTCCAACTCAAGATTCCAGTGCAGAGCTCTAAACATAAATGAGGATTTGGGGCAAATAAAGTATATATTTTCGGACAAAACCGGGACATTGACAGAAAACAAAATGGAATTTCGGTGTGCTAGCATTTTTGGTATTGATTATAGTGGTGGGACAGCCAGCGATCAAGATGAACAAGCTGGGTACTCTGCCAAAGGTATGGTCACATTTTTCTCTCATGTGTTTTTCTTTTTTCACATGTTGAACTGAACACTAAACTTTCTTGTTTCATAACAGTGGAGGACTATGTTCTAAAGCCTAAGATGAAGGTCGGCGTTGACTCGCAGCTTCTAAATATTATAAAAAATGGTGTCCGCACTGAGGAAGACAGACATGTGTGGAATTTCTTCATAGCCTTGGCTGCTTGCAATACCATTGTACCTCTTACTTCGGAGACATCCGACCCTGCTACAAGGCTAGTTGATTTCCAAGGGGAGTCTCCAGATGAGCAGGCATTGGTCTATGCAGCTGCTGCTTATGGTTTTATGCTGATAGAAAGAACCTCAGGCCATATTGTTATTGATGTTCAAGGAGAAAAGCTGAGGTATCTATTTATTCTGGTTTTGCTCAATGTCTTGGTACTCTTCCGGTCTTTCTAATTGTCACAACGATTTATTGAATTCTGATTTTAGACCATCCATTTGACATGGTAGCATGAACTCTGAGTGCTATTGTGTTGTTATTAGTAGCAATGATTTGTGAAGATGCAAAAAGTAAAGTCTTTCAGACCCTTAAAACTAGAGAGAAGCTGAATTTATTTGTAAATTATGTACAATTAATTTCGTCATTTTGCTTGCTAAGGGGATAAAGTAATCCTCATTTCAGCTGATGCAGTTTGGGGTGTTGATAAGCTCGACACGGTGTTCCCCATAGTGCTTTTTGAAGTTCTTTACCACTCTAGTTATTACCCTGCTGTCAGAAGTCAAGCTCCCATGGTTTTTTAATTTGTTTCATGTGCGATGCAGGTTTAATGTCTTGGGATTGCATGAATTTGATAGTGACCGGAAGAGGATGTCTGTCATATTAGGCTGTCCAGATAATTCAGTGAAGGTGTTTGTGAAAGGTGCTGATTCATCAATGTTCAGCGTAATTGATAAATCAAAAAATTTGGACATATTAAGTGCTACGGAAAAGCACCTTCACTCTTACTCTTCAGTGGGGTTGAGGACTCTTGTTATAGGAATGAGAGAATTAAGTGCTTCTGAATTTGAGCAGTGGCAATCTTCTTATGAGACAGCAAGCACTGCTTTGATTGGAAGAGCAGCTTTACTACGTAAGGTTGCTACAAATGTAGAAAGTAACCTTAGGCTATTAGGTGCCTCTGGTATTGAGGACAAATTGCAGCAAGGTGTACCTGAAGCAATAGAGTCTCTAAGAACAGCTGGGATGAAAGTCTGGGTTTTGACAGGTGACAAACAAGAAACTGCTATTTCAATCGGCTACTCCTCTAAGCTATTAACGAGCCAAATGACCCAAATCATAATCAACAGCAAGTCTAGGGAATCATGTAGAAAGGCATTGGAAGATGCTCTCTTAACCACGCAGAATCATGAGGTCGGATTGTTTGCTACACAAGCTACAGGCAGAAGTTATGAGGGTGATTCCAGTCCTCTTGCCCTAATTATTGATGGCACCAGCCTTGTTCATATCCTTGACAGTGAGCTAGAAGAACAGGTAAATGCTTGAATCTAACGTGTTTCTCTCCTCTTGTATCCTCTCCTGTTAGTTTCTAATTATATTATCCTCTTATTATCAGCTGTTTCAATTGGCAAGTAGATGTAATGTGGTTTTGTGCTGTCGAGTTGCACCCCTTCAGAAGGCTGGTATTGTCGCCCTCATTAAGAATCGAACTGATGACATGACTCTTGCTATTGGAGATGGTAAGCATGATGCCTTTGTTAGATATGATATCCACGATAAGCTAAGTTTGATGAAGTTTAATATATATAAGGAAAGAAAAATACAAATGACATCTTGTTGTGTTGTTTCGGTTATTAATAAATAGATCCATTTCATTTTTCAGGAGCCAATGATGTCTCTATGATCCAAATGGCTGATGTGGGAATTGGCATCAGTGGCCAGGAAGGCCGGCAAGCTGTCATGGCATCAGACTTTGCAATGGGCCAGTTCAGATTTTTGGTTCCTCTGTTATTTGTTCATGGACATTGGAATTATCAACGGATCAGCTACATGATACTATATAATTTCTACCGAAATGCAGTACTTGTTTTCATCTTATTCTGGTGAGTACTGCTTTGGTGGTTGGATTGATTTTGTCTCTTGATAGAGTAATAGGTGTCCAGTCGTAAGAAGGAGATAAACAAGGAAAAGTCTATTGTATGAGAATCACATTGGTTACCTTTTTGTAAACCTCTACAAGCAGAAACATTGTAAATGAGCTGTCAACTATTGCCTTGAGTTATACCTCTGTACCATTTTTTTAAAAACCAAACTAAAGAAACGAAGAACAGGATTTCCCCTCCTTTTTTGTGACCCTTGAATGAATTATTCAGCTACGACGTGATGAATTATTTACTGACAGTTTTCATGTTTTCTTGACAGGTACATACTTTTCACTGGTTTCAGTCTCACTACTGCAATAACAGATTGGAGCAGCATGTTGTACTCCATTATCTACACGGCTGTACCTACAATAGTGGTCGGAATTCTTGATAAGGATTTAAGTCGAAGTACTCTTATGAAGTATCCTCAGCTCTATGGAGCTGGACAAAGAGAAGAAGGTTATAATGTAACACTGTTTTGGGTAACCATGGTGGACACATTGTGGCAAAGTGTAGCTATCTTCTTCGTCCCTCTACTTGCATACTGGAGAAGTGATGTTGATGTTTCCAGCTTAGGTGATCTGTGGACGCTTGCAGTGGTTATCTTGGTAAACTTACACTTAGCCATGGACGTCATTAGATGGTATTGGATTACTCATGCCGTAATCTGGGGATCTATTGTTGCTACGTTCATTTGTGTGATTGTTATCGACTGTTTGCCCTGGCTAATTGGTTATTGGTGAGAACCTTCTTTTGCCTGCTTTTTTTTGTCTTTTCCTTTCTCCTTTTTGTGTTTGCGTATCTTTGAATTGTTTAATTTGTTGTTGCCTTATATTTCGTTGTCTTTTTCAAAAGAAAGAGAATGTTTTTTTCCTAATATGAGCCCTTTGGACTTGAAACTTCGCATACATTATAATCCTTCAAGATAGTGAAAGGTTAATAGAAGAATTTGATACTTGCACATCACTATTAAATTGAAATTAAGAGAAGATATACTAACATTTGGTCTCTTTATTTACAATGTCCTGCACCTGCTATTTAATTCATTGAAATGTTTATACTGAAAACACTGTCGAATTAGATGGTGTTTGCATCCCGGTCTGTTGCAATTACATTGGAAGAGAAGCTGTGGTCTTAGGTTCACATCTCCTTATGCAATTATTGCATGGCCTAGTATGTCAATAACAGGTCCTAATCTTAAGCCCATGGCTGAAGTTTCTGTCTTATGACCTAGATGATTGACCATAGTGCGAATGAAAAAGGAAAGTAATGGACTTTGCTGGCATTCTATCAGTTGACACTTCAACTTTCTGGAGTCATGAAAAAACACCATGAATTTTTCTTCTCTGGCAGATGTGCTTTGTTGTCTAAGTCTGCTTGCTTTATTTTGGAGACATGGTCCGTAATCAGGGAATTGATAGATTTCCAAAGGGAATTCTTTAAAGTTTTTCTTTCGTTTGAACTGATATGACAGTGCATGGTATTTTTTAATCACGCGTAAATGGTATGTTTGCAACAGAATTTATTTTGTAAGAAACTACATAGCTACTAGGACTGCTGGATAGCCTGTCAAATGATGCCAAGCTTTTTGAAGCATCTGCTTCTGTTGGTTTCATGCCATTTAACGCATTGTTGTCATCCCCTGAGCAATCAGGGTATTTTACTCTTCGTGTGTTTTTGGTTGGAATTTATATCTAATTACATGCAGAATATCGAACCCTTGATATTAGGCTTGCCTTGCATCAAGTACTAATGAACATCTAACTTTGTTGTGTAGGGCATTCTTTGTGATTGCTGGTACTGGATTGTTCTGGGTTTGCCTGCTTGGCATCATTGTTACGGCACTGTTGCCTCGATTTGTTGTAAAAACTTTCAAACAGTATTTTAGACCTGACGATATTTTGATCGAACGAGAAGCAGAGAAGTTGGAAAGTTTAACAGTCTCTCGGAATGCTGAAATGGAACTCAACCAAATTTTCAATTCTCGTCGGTAACACGTGAAAATTTTGTCTTGCTTTCTTCTTCCACTTTTGTAGAAATGGTTACATTCTTTACGGTTGCGCAGATCTTCTATCTGCTTGCCATTGTTGTGGTTTGCTATCCAAAGGATAGATATAGTCATACATAGGTTTTCATTTTTACGTTCATGTGTAACAGGTATGTAGTTGTACATTACCTATTGTTTACTCAGAAGAAGAAAACTTAGTGTGTATAATCTGGTTTTAATGCCAAGGTATAAAGTATGAATTCTTTCGTTTATTATACTTTAGTTTTGAAAGAGTCCTTCTCCTACGACACTATCTCATGGTAAGACAATGGGTTAAAGAGAAATTATTTAAATAATGTAAAGGTAAATTAAATACTCCTCCATCCTAGCCAATGGGGTTAATTAATAAATAATCTATATTCAGGGTTTATTTTGAAAGACCAATAAACTTTAGGGACCAATTTGCAAATGCATGGGGAAAATGAAGAATTTCATTCTTCCCTCTTCCTCGATGATTCTCCGACTCCTTCCCTGTTAGAGCTGGTTCGGTTCACTGTCATGTCTTCCTTCTACCACACTCTCTCTCAAATCATCATCGCGCTCCTACCCATGTGGGTCTCGTCTTTGGTTCATCGTTGGATTTTGTATCGTGTTCAAAGGTCCTTGGATTTTTAATTTCTAGACACAGAATACTCAAAGAAATATAAACATTAATATTAAAAATATTATTAGCGAAAGTTTGGGAGAAGGACCGAAGGAGGAATTTGGGTGCAAATACCACTTTTTGGAGGGGTGCTAATTGAAGAATTAATAATTCTGGGTCATAAGAATCACACGAGTCAAGAATCCAGGTCTCAATTTTTTCCTCATCTCTGGGAAATGAGCGAGTTTTTAACTACCAAACTTGATGTTTTTTTCAATTTTTTTTGCTAAAATCATGTGTTTTTTAAAGTCCATTTTTAATCTTTTATTGTAATCTTGTATTTGTGTATTAAACTTTTGACACTTTATACTTTTTTTTTATAAATAAACCGTCTCCAAGACGGGGGTTTATAGGGTTCCCTCCCTTTTCCATTAATATCAATTGCACAGTGTGCGATTACAACATGAATTACAGTAACTCCACAAGGTGGAGGCAATTTGTGAGATTACAGAGAGATGTCTAAAGATATGTCTAGTCTAAACCTTCTCTAGATTAAAATATCAATATGTAATTTGGTTGCTTGTAAGTAACATTTTAAAAAATTAATTTGATTTATATTTTTGTTATTTTTATTTGATGTTTATGTATTTTTATTTAATCTATCTTTTAAATTTATATTATAAGAGTTTTAGCTAGTTTTAATTTTATATGCTATTTAATTATATGTGACTGGCAAATCCAAACACAAATTCAACCCACTTTTATGTACCGATTCGGTTTTGACCCGTGTTTTGCTCTTATTTTTTGCTCGAATTTCAGTTTTCTTCGAAAATTTATTGTGTCTCCTCTTCTCTACCGTACGCTTTTCTTTTCCCGAGCAACTTAACGACGACCATTTCGACGAATCTGACAATCCAATTTCGACAAAGCCATTGATTAAAAACTACAGCAAAGCGCGCTTTTAACCCTATATTTTGGGTGAAAGTGCAGAAATGACCTTGTAAAATTTGAAAGTACAAAAATAACTCTGGAAATTGTTGACCGAAATGTCAACGGTAGAAATGGCCTGAAATCATTGAAATGACCGGTTTACCATCCTGTTAAAACTTTTTTAAAAACCAAAAAAAATGTAAAATACATTAATTCCCTTGTTTTTTAACAAAGAACAAAATTACTCTCTGTCTTTCTTTTCTCTCTCCGCTTACATCCCATTATGTTGTGCCCCACTTCTTCCCATCCTATCCCATCTCGTCGTGCCTCACTTCTTCCCCTCCCATCCCATCTCTCCGTGCTCTATTTCTTCCTCGCTTCTCTCTTCCGCTCCCGTAACAAACCCCCATTTCATACGCCTCCGCTCCACCTAAAACTTATTCCTCCACCGGACGAGACGCCTAAGTCGGGTCCATTTCGTGAGGGTGGTGTGAACTGCGGGCTAGCTAGGGTTCCATTGTGGTGGTGAGCGTCTATTACGTCGTGGTGGGGCCTTTTATGTCGTGGTGGTGGGGGAATTTTACGATGCGGCTGAGCGGTGGTGGATGGGTGGCGAGGGAGAGGTGGTAGCGGGGGAGAAATGAAGCTAGGGTAGGTGGGGAAAGATGTGGGAGAAAGGTGGCCGGAAGGGCTTGGTTGAGTGGTGGTGGGGGAGAGGTGGTGCGGAGACGGCGATGACACTGCAGGTCTAGGCGGAGGGGATTGTTGCAGAGATGGTGACGAGGGATCAAAGGTTGTGGCATGATGGAGAAGGTGGTGGTGCGGTGGCAGAGCTGGTGGCAAGTTTGAAGAAGATGATGAAGAAGAATCCCCGAGGTCCTTTTGTTATTGAATTTTTGGTTTTAAGAATAGGGGTTTTTTGTATTTTCATAAATGGTCAATGCCTAAATTCGTTTGGTCAATGCCGGAATAGTGCAGTTTTGGTATAATTGCTGGTGACAGGTTTGGGGGGATGAGATTGGTGTAGAGATGGTGGCACGAGGTTTGAGGTGGTCGCGAGGTGGTCGCGAGGTGGCGGAGCTGATGACAAGTTTGAAGATGATGATGAATGAGAACCCTCAGGGTATTTATGTCATTCAATTTTTGGTTTTAAGAATTGGGTTGTTTTTGCCTTTTCATAAATGGTCAGTGTCTGAATTCGTTCGGTCAATGACAAAATAGTGCAATTTGGGTATAATTGCACAGTTTTACAAAAACTTTAGCTTAATTTTGCACTTTCAAATTTTACAAGTTTATATCCGCACTTTCTTAATTTAATAGGGTCATTTTTACAAATTTTCCAAAAAACTAAGACATGCTGGAGAATCCGCTTATTTACGTTTTGGAGAAATTAGAGCGGCAAAGTAAACGAGCCGTAGAAGTATAAGTTTAGCACAAGAGCCGGAATGAAGATTAGAGAAAGTGGCAGAGCGTCTTAACAAGCCAAAATCAAAGTTATTTGCAACAGGATGAAGGTCGGAGCGGAGAAACAAGTGGAAAACCACCGCTAGAACAGTGAGGCTCAACTGGAGTAGGTGGCGAGACATATTGAAATTCTGTGCTACGAGGATCCCAATCTGACGACTATTGAGAGCAACGACGTCAATGTCAGTCCAGCTTTTTCAATAACTGATTTTTCTAATGTAATTGCAACTTTAGCTCCTAACTCCCAATGATTATTAAATATTGACCCTAAATATTTGATCAAATCCCATCTTATAATTCCATAATATCTAATAAAAATTAGTTTTTTTTCTCACCATGAAAGGACCAGCAGATAAATTAAAAAGTATCTAGATATTTTCCCCAAATCCTCGTAGCATCTCCCCAAGTCTTCCCACTTTCCTTCCTCATCCTCCAAACTCCAAACTCCAAACTCCAAACTCCACTCCAATGGCAGCCACAGCCAATCTCTCCTCACCCCTAATCTCCTTCAACCCCAGGACAAAAATCTCCATCTTCCACCACACAAATCTCCGAAAACGCTCTAATCCCAGTTCCATTCTTAATCCCCCCAAAAGGGGTCTCATCATCCTCGCCAAATCCTCCAAAGACAGCAACTCCGCCGACCTGCCGGACCGCCTCATCGCCGCCGGCTGCTACTTCTACCCGTTCTTCGACGGCGTGCAGTACGGCAAGTACGTCATCTCCCAGTACGCCCCCATCTCCGCTTTGATCCAGCCCTTAATCCCGGCGATCCGGGTCTTCAAAGGGTTCCCGCTAAACGGGTTCCTGGTGTTCCTGACGTTGTACTTCGTGGTTGTCCGGAACAGCAACTTCAGCCGCTACGTGAGGTTTAACACGATGCAGGCCATTGTTCTTGACGTGCTGCTGATCTTTCCGGATCTTCTGGAGCGGAGCTGGAACCCGAGAGACGGGTTCGGGTTGGATTTGATGATGAGCTTTGACAGTACGGTGTTTCTGTTTCTTCTGGTTTGCTTGGTTTATGGGTCCTCTTCTTGCTTGCTGGGGCAGGTTCCGAGGTTGCCGCTCGTGGCTGAGGCTGCGGACAGACAAGTTCTCTGATACGATGTAGATTGTCGTAAATGATTATTTAATGGAGATTTGTAGGGATGCAATTGTTTTTTTTCCTCTGTGTTGTTGATTTCATTTTTTATGCAATTGGATGGTATCATGAAGATGATGTTACAGAGATGGGAAATAGGGAATGTCCCGCAACAGATAAGTTCTTGAGAAATTTTGACAGGTTACTGAAAATGAACTCGGATCACCAAACATGTCTTAGCCTTCATATTAACAGTGTGTATTGGTGTTCGGGTGATCGGGTCGGGTTGGAAACAGGTCGGGTTAAAACAGGTCGGGTTAAAACAGGTCATGCATATTTTTCGGGTCGGGTCGGGTTCCAATCGTGTTGGGTAAATCGTGTCAGAAATTTTTCGCAGGCCGGGTCGTGTCGGGTTCGATTACACTCGTGTCGGGTTCGTGTCGGGTTATTTTTTTACTCGGGTTAGGTCGGATCGGGTCAGATTACTGTCGGGTTTGATCGGGTCGGGTTATATTCGGGTCGGGTTGTATCAGGCCGGGTTATATTCAGGTGGGTTATTTTTTGCTCTGATTTTTTCGGCTCAGGTCGGGTTTTTACTCGGTTATACTAGAGTTTTGTTCGAGTTAGGTCATGTCAGTTTATTAAATTT
>JAULKK010000008.1:9520760-9532573 GCA_032355705.1 Rubia peregrina
CCTATATTCAGCTTCAGTTGAGGATTTTGACACATTAGGTTGCTTCTTAGAGCGCTAGGAAATCAAATTCTTCCTAAGAAAAAAGACATAGCCAGTGGTAGAACGATGGCTATCAGGACACCAATCCAATCTTCATCAGAATAAGCTACCACTAACGCAGGAGAGCTCGCCGAGTGGAGAAAAAGACCAAACTCGAAGGTACCCTGTAAATACTTGAAAATTCTCTTCACAACATGGAGGTGAGTAGTGTTAGGAGCATGCATAAACTGCTAGTTTGGCTACATCTATAGAGTTAAAGGGTAGATTATCTAGGCCCAAGAAGACTGATTCTCAGTCCATGGATGAATATCTGCGTGATATTAAAATTATAGTGGATTATTAGGTTGCGATTAAATGTCATGTCTCTAATCAAGACTTAGTGCAATATACTTTATTTGGTTTAGATGGAGATCCTGATTATGAGCATCTTGTTACTACACTGATGCATTATCCTTTAAAACTCACATTTGATGACTTGTGCCCAAAACTTCTACTTCATGAGTCGAGAATGAAGCTTCACAGGGATGTTAATGGCACCTCGCCGCTGCATGTGATGGTCTTGGGTCAGACTTCGAACCCTTCTTCTGCGCCCTCTTCCGAAAATACCGGTGGTGGCAAGAATAAGGTTAAGAACAATTGAAATAAGGGTGGTCGCAACAACAATCGCAACTTTGAAGGGTTGTCTAACACTTGAAGGAAAACTGAAGGGCACAAATACAATTTACTCAAAATAAATAAACAAACATAGTTCAGAAGAGTTAACGACCGAGTTATGATCCTATTCCTAGTTGACTTAAAATTTGCCGTCATAGTCGATAGTCGATAGTCGATAGTCGATAGTCGAGTGGTAGTAGGCGGAGGAGATGGCCTTCAAGTCCAGCTCCCGGCGCACCGACCTCAGTCCTTCGTTGAGGAAACGATCCGAAAGCGCGAGCGCAGTGTACAGAGCTAAGCCTAAACAGAGCGTTGACAATTACACTACTAAAACTGAAAACCCACTTTTTCTGAATTCCGCTACCGAAGAAGAAGTCGGTGAGAGAGGGCGATCTTCCACGCGCAATTCTGGGACTAAAAGTGGCATCGGCCGAAGTTTGTCGAGGGCTCGTGGAAGGTCCGTGTCGTATGAGGTAATCTCATTTTGGTCGCTACATTTTATTTGCCACTTTTCTACTGCTCATCAGATGCATCTGTTTCATTCAGGAGAGTGAAAGGGATATCAAGAGAAAAGCTAGCAATTCAAATACCAGGCATGGTTCTGATAGAAGAAGTCCACAAATTATGGGGGGTTCTGAAGACGACTCTGTTGTGAGTGTTTTTGTGTGGTAAATTAGATAGTATGAGGTATAATTACTGACTTGATCCATGTGCTTGTTTCCAGTGCAGCTTTCAGTTTTCCAACTTGGAAGATGCAACTTCATCACATTCCTTGTCAGAAGCTGAAGATAAAATCTCTAAAGCTGTTTATGAAAATATGAGGGTAGGTTCTAGTTTAAAGTGTATTTGGATTGGTATATTACAAGTTCAGTTATTTCAACAGTCAACCAGAACCTTGATTTTTCATGCTTATTTGGTATATGAGACTTAATTTCTTAGTTCTGTCTTCACTACTTTTTCTCACGGGTTTCTACTCTTTTGTGTGTAATGCTGCAGGCTAATCAAAGTGGAGGTAATGCTAGTGAAAGTGGAACACTGTATGATACTGTCCAGTCCCAAGTCAAGCGTACTCTCTTTGATTTCCAAAATGACTTTGAAACTGTAGGTCTTTCTGTAATGGCCATACTCTCTATATGCTATTGATGCTTGAAAAAGACAAGCTCTATACTCTTTCTTACTTTTGTCGAAGACACAATGGATTGTTTTTTCTTGCTTCCTCTCAATGCATTATGATAAATTTTGGTTAAGATTTTTATATGTCCTTCATTGTTGCAAACAAAAGCATCACTTGAAACAGAGGATTGACCGTGGAAGTTCTCTGTATAATTCCCCTTCATCTCTGACGGCCGTCTCATATCAATTGCTTTACCTGTAAATTCTATAATTTTTCTTATAGAGCTTAAATATTGGCAGTTAATGTTATAAGCTGAGAATTGTGTTTTTCATGTAACTGTAAGTATGCTGTATTCTTTCTATTTGCAATGAATTATATTAACAATGTATTATTATCGGCCGATCAAATTCATTCTTTATATAATGTGTACTTTATTTATGACCAGACCACTTCTTCCCCCATAGTATGTCGACATCTGAAGACATGCATGCTCCTAATTATTTGGACGTGCCTTACCATTATGTTGTATAACTATGTATGTCCTTATTCTGCTTGCTATACTGATTGAGAATTTACTGTTATACAATGAGCTTCAGGCCGTTCGGTGGAGTAAAGTTAATGGTGAAGCAATTACTGATGTAAATGATGTATCAAGTCACTTGGTTGATTCCAGGCCAGTTGAATCGGTTTCAGACATCAGAAGAGAATACGCCCAGAAACTTGAAGAGGTTAACTTGTTTTTGGATAAAAAGTGTTGTAGGATCAAATGAAATTGTGTGTTGCTCATACACTATTTGGTGTTTTGATCTTAGATTAGATAAGAATCATATCTATCATCTGGAATCTAGTACCAATAAGTGTTGGCCTGTGTTGATTCTTTTTTATAGATATTATGGTAATGGATGATAGTGGACTCCAACCAATCTAATTGTCAAATAGCAATACATGTGAAAGGCTTGAATGCAAGGCCTTTTCAAGCACTTTTTAAATTTCAAGTAGCTTTTAGTTTCTTTCTGTTTACCGAATTTATATACTTCATGTCATTGAAGGAAGTTTCTTGAAATTTTAATGTACTTCCTTCAAATTTCCCTTGGTGTTGCATATATATATTTATTTATTTATTCTACTTGCATACTTATATTGTATATTTTGGATTTAGTTGCTAACTTTCACATCTTTATGTATATATTTTTTAAATGCTATACTCTCTGAAATGTGTATTTACTGATGCAGTCTGAAGAATGAGCTAGCAAGCTTAGAGGTGATTTGGCTGTAGAAGAGCATCGAGGACAGGAGCTCAGGAGAGTGCTTAAGGAGCCTCCTGCTCCTCAGATTTCTAATTCTCACAAGTCTCGTGCGGGAAGAAAAGTAGGTCATTGGTTATAAGTAAGATTTAAATAATACTCACTGACAAAGCTTCACGATGGACATTCAGATGCTGCATAAGCATTAGTTTAAGTGTTGTTCTTGGGATTATTTGGTATTTATTCTATCATTGCTTATTATGGATAGATGTGATTTAATTGTGTTAGTTAACCTTGGAATTGATGAATAAAATGTGGCTTTAACTTGAAGGTTAGACTCCCACTGGTCCGTATCGTACCTTCCCCTCTCTTGCCCAAACTCAGATGCTTCCTTTGTGCTCCAGTTTTTGTTAAACATAATGATGTTGGAAAGCCACTTGTATGACTGTTTGTTTTGGTAGATGTACTTTATAATAGCCTGATTCACTGTAACCAGTACATTTGCATCCTATTTCTTTTTAATGACTGACATTCTCAAAATGCAGAGAAGCACTGAAAGGAAAACAATTTCAAATCGGCTCACCGAAGAAGCTTTTGCATATTTTGATGAATGTGTGTCCATATCAACTTTTGATAATTCAGACTTCTCTGCATCTGAAGATCGACCAACTCCTACATTTGCTGGAAATTCCTCTCCATTCGAAAGTACAACTCAACAAACTTTGACAACTAGCCCGTTGCTCTGTGCACCTGAATGTTCGTCCAACCACAAAAAGGTCCATTCTATGTGCCCTACATATTTTATTTTGTGGTTAAACTTGTCATTAAAATTCATGTGGTAATTACTCTGTTGAAATAGTGTCATAATACATATGCATGAAAGTGTAGGTGAATTTCTTGTGGGATCTAACTGTAAATGCAATTGTGCATGAATATTCTGCGGTAATTTAAAAGAACCACTACAGATGTGACCTTTTTTTGCTTGCCATCTCATTCAAGCATTTTCTCTTCCTTCATTGGGTACCCAGGGATAGTATGAGCATGGTATCCCTAGGGACAAAAATGTATTCTAAAGTACTTAATTATGTATTTCTGGGTTTTAAAAAGTGCGCTTAAGCGCGCTTTAAGCGCTAAAATGCGTTGGGCGCTCCCCTGAGCGCTTTGTATGAAGAAGTGATGACTAAAAGCGCGCACTTTTGAGCGCTTTCGGCGAAGCGTTTTTGGGAAGAAAAGTGTGCTTTCTGTCTGAAGGCTGATTTGGGATTTTTTTTTGTTTGTTTTGTTTTTATAAATATATATTATGGGCTGAAATTGCTTTGGGCCGTAATGTAGTAGTATTAGGGTTGGAATAAATTATGGAAATTAAACAAAGTAAAGAAAACGGCTCAGTTTTCATCTCTCATCTTCACCGCGGCCTCTGTTCACCTCGGCGGCCTCGTCTTCACCCAGTACAGCCTGCTCCCGTTCTCAAAAACCGACGGCAAAGGCAACACATGAGGTAAATAACTTCTTTCTTCTTCTCATCTCATCTGCAACGTATCTTTTTTACAAAAAAATACTGATTCAGACCTTATGTTCCACTTTTTAATCATGGGCTGTCTTTTTTACTCCAAATAGAGAGTTTTTACACCAATTTAAGCTTGGGGTTGGTTTCATGATGTTGTGATTTTGTTGTTTATGTGTTTGTTTTCATGTGGTTGTAGATGGCATCTTTTGGAGCCTCTTTATGGAAGATGATAAGGAGTTTAGGGATGGAGATGAGGTCCATGGGGATACTTTTGTTGAAGATGATGATGATTTTTCCGATGATTAGAGATAAGAGCTAAGAATCCTTCGATCTTAGTCGTTTAGTTCTTAAAACTTTGAATTTGGTATTGTGTTGAAAGTTTTATTTGCCTTTTATGATTTTGTGTTATTATTCTAAGTTCCATGTGTCTTTAATGAAATAATCCTAGTTCATGTTTGGCATGCGCTTTTTTCCGAAAAACGAGTGCTTGCGCTCAGCGCTTCGCTTTGGTAATTTTTACGGTTAGCGCTTCACTGCACTCTGCGCTTTTTAAAACCCAGGTGTATTTCATATATTGTTTTATGTGTATTGTGCGATTGTGTATTGCATTTTTTTGGGTGCATTTGCTAGTTATTTGAATAATTATAATGCACAAACACATAATTAAATGCACATTTAAACTAATTAAAATACACAATTGATACAAGGGATACCATGTAAGAATTCTTATCCCCACCATTTAACTACTGCCTACTTTCCTCTAGTTTCCAGTGCACATTTCTTTTCATTGTTTTGGGACATCAGGAGAAAAAGAAGGTTGTTGGGCGAAGACACTTTGGAAATTGTTTCAGTTTATTTATTCATTTCATATAAGACATATGACTTTATGAGTTACCATCATTATTTTCTGAAATATCGCTCATTTGTTTACAATCTCTGGCATTTTGAATTAAGCCTTTTGGTACAGCATGGTTATTCTGTTCTTTTGATACAATATATCTGAAGGTTCTAGTGGAAGGATGCAGTTGAGTGATGCTCTTTTGTGTTGCTGTGTGTGTGTGTATGATGTAAAATCATTTCACAGGCACCGTAACTAACTTTTCTTGTTTTCTAATTTCACAGGCATTGAATGCACATGGTCATTCTGTGCGATGCTGTGATGATTCTAACTTGACAGGAGATTGTAGCTGCAACGCCATCTCTGTGGAACATGATCCTGGGACTAAATTTACAAAAAACAAGAAGCTATATCAATTTTCTTTTGCTCAAATACCAAAAGAAAGTATCAAATCTAATAGTAGCATTAGGAGTTGCATAGAGCATTTTCAGAGAGGTATCTCAGTTAATCCCAGGCTGGACGTCATTGCTGGCAAGTGCAGTTACATGGAATGCGTGTTGTGTGAAAGAGTCTTTTTTAACAATCGACAAGAATCTGGAAGTTTGCACTTATGCGGTGGAAGTCTCGCAGTTTCAGTTTCTCCTTTCGGCTCCATGCTGTGATATTATTAGTTGCCAATCATGTTAATTTAGGCTTGGCATTGTTATTCGAACCCTTAAGAATCATGCACAAAAAATGTCTTTGATATCTTGATTTTAAGTTTATTTTGTGCCCGAGGTATGTTTTTCTTTGTTTGATCTCGCACAAATGATGAGTGATGATACTTGGGGCGAAGTCCATGGTTCAAGGCTTGGGTGTCATGATGGGTTTAGGGCATAAAGCCTTAGAAGTTGAAGATTCTAATTATGATTGTATGACACAGTACCAATTGTATCAAGGAAAAATGACTGATCTCACAAAATATGTGCATTTAAACCTTAGTTGCATTTGAAGATTATGGACAATCATTTATAATTACATTGATATGTGCATTTGATCTATTCATTCCAATTTCATTACTCATACACAAAGCCTTTGTGTTAACTTGAGCATAGGAGAGGCTTCTCTTTGGTACACTGGATTTTGTCTTGATGTATCTCCTGTCATCGAATCGGAGGCCGATCACCGATCGGTAGTCATGTTATGGCACGCTCAATTGGACCGATCAGTAAGTTTAATACCTCGTTCAATGGTTGTAGCTTGACTATATTCTTATGCTTGAACCTTAATTGATAAGAGGGAGAATCAGGAGACTACTGGAGCGGGGGCAGTGCTATGGGATTTGAGTGCTAGTTGCGCGACGACAGCAAGTACGATATCACAACAAAACCCTTGATCCTACAAGTGTGACGAGTCAACAACATCGAATCAGGTACAATTGCTAGAAGGACTTGAAGCTTGTTCATTAGAGAAAGCAGATGGAGCGACATTCTTGAAAGCCATAACAGTAGATTTTGAGGTATTCATTGCAGAAAGGCGTGATCCTTCACCTCTTCATGATTTAGATCCGGTTATCTCACAAGTGGTACTCGGTGTGGTAAATATACATGACGATCCCCTACAAAATTAGTAGAATAATACGGTGCAATAATTTTCTGTTGTCTTTGTTACAAGGAGATTTTCCCAGTTGGTTGGGAACCCAAGAGTTGGTGGGGCTAGTGCCACCATCGAATCAAGTGCATCAGTCAGCAATAGGAGCCCAAGCACCAATGAGATCGGGCATAAGAATGCTCATTCTCAAGGTATGCATCAACAAATGATACCTAGATCCCTCTGAGGAGAGCTACATCTTGCTTGGCCCACAACAATACCTCAACCTTCGGTACCAGATTTTCAGCATATGATGCCACCCAAAATCCTTGTCAGGCATGATTAGCAAGCAACACAAGTGTATGGACAGTCGATGTAGCTCCCTCAAGGTTGGCAAATGCAACCGCCTTATGGCTCGAAGATGAGAGCCAACCCTTATATGGTACCACTAGCTTCCTAATATCCACAATCATCATACTTTGGCATGACTGATCTATCAGCTCTAGAGTACAATGTAGTGGAGAGGAAGCTAGAGCGCATGATCAGAAGAAATAACTAGATGATATCTTCTCATATCATAACCCACATTGCGATGTCCCGATAGATCAAGGGTTGAAAATACCTAAAAGATTAACTACATGTAACGGAGAAAATGATCCTCAAAAATTGGTAACAACCTTCTGGAATCTGATGGCATCGCGATATATATCTGAATATTAATACGCAAGTTGGTGTCATCATACCTCGGGGGGAACTTTAGAAGGGTTTGAAGGGCAAAATACAAAACTAACCCTATTATTTTCTAAAAGGACCAATATAACTCAGTATAATTTGAAAGTGCGATTTTAACCCTAAGTTTTTAAAAATAAATGTGCCGATGTAACCTTTTCGCACCATTCTAACGTTGACTTGGCCTTTTCTTCCATTGACCAAAACTAAAAATACTAAAATACCCATAGTCTTAAAGCTAAAAAATTAATGACAAAAATACCTCTAGATTTCTTATTCTACACCACTGCCGCCTCCGTAGCCTCCGCAGTCAGAATCTAGAGTTTTACTCGTCTAACCACCTACACTGCCTCACCACCCCCACCCCACCACCACCCCGCCGCCTCACCACCTCCGTTGTCCCCCACATCACCACCTCATTCCCTCAACGCTACCCAGCGAAGCCTAGCGTCGGCGAACCCTAGCACCGACGTCGACGCTGAACCCTAGTCTACCCAGCTCACCCCAATAAAGCTTGACGCCACCAAAAAACCCTAGACTACACCAAATTGCTGAAGATCGACGCCAACCCTCCTTGATGCAAACGACCAATTCTGCCACGACCATCGCCGCCGTCAACCACCAAGAACCTGTACTGCCTGGACTCCCCGACCACATAGCCCAGATTGATAACTCAGATTGATAACCCCCCAAATGATAACCCAAAAATATAAGAAGAATAAGAAATTGTTTGGTTAATAAATTAAGGGTATAACTATCCTTTCATTTTTTTTGAATTTTTATTTTATTTTTAATAGGTGTATAATAGTCAATTCATAAAATTCTGGTCAAATTAAGGTTCGCAGGGTTAGATTAGTACTTTCGAGCAAATAATAGGGTTAAAAATGCACTTTTATATTTTACAGGGTTAGATTGACACTTTCAACCAAATATATGGTTAGTTTAGCATTTAACTCTAGTTTGAATCATTACCTAAAGACTATATCTAAAGTGATTTTGAGTTTGGTAGGTAGTTTTTAACCCACTTCTACCATAAGAAAAGCGGTCTGGAATTACTTAATTTTTGGCAGAGGCCGAATGAGTCAACGTTAGAGTTTTACAAACCATTTTTTGATGAAAGTTTGAATGTGATTGATCATACAAACATGATGGTTATTTCAGGTATACAAATGAAATGACCCAAAACAAGTTGTATCAAAAACTCTGAGAAGACACGCCTACCACGATTCATCAATTCATGAGATGGTAGAGAAGATGAAAATATAGAAGAAGCTACCAAACATAAGAGAGAAAATGATAAAAATAAATTGTAGGTATAAGTTTGATTATAAGGGGAAGAAGGGAGTTGAATTCTCAAAACCCAATTTCACACTATTGACGAAGACAAGGTCAAAGATCTTGGTTGTGAATGATAGAGGTGGAGTGGAAGTCATGTTTGCAAGTTTTATTAATCAGTTGGGCACAAGAAGACAAAAGTTACACAAGTCATCTTCACCATGTTAGGATTTAAAGAAAGAACAAAATGTACCATCGATATAATTACATTGTCAGTGAAAGATGGTGAGAATAGTGCACAAATAATTTGTAATTTGCAGTGATGGATATCCATTCACAGTTCAATGTAGCCATTGGAAGGTCGTTCATTATTCAGGTTAAAGTAATATGGTCACCCTACCTTCTAGTGCTGAATTGCTAAAAAACAAGGGAATTGCTAAAAAAACAAGGGAATTGCTTCTGTTGAGGGAGATCAAGTAGTTGTTAGGAGTTGTGTGTTAATAACTATGAAAGAAGCTAAGAAAATATAATATGTAGGGGCATTTCATGAAAAAATAGCTCCCGTTGAAGTAGAAAATATTCTTATCCAGTCATTAAGTATAATATTTGTTGGAAGAGTGATACCTCTAGAAAGCCATGGTCAACTTTAAACTTTATTGGATGATTACATAGATATCTTCTCTTGGAGTACTTCTAACTTGACAAGTGTTCTACCACAATTGGCTAGGCATAAACTCAACATCAATCTAAAATTTATGCCAATTAAGCAGAAGAGATGAATATTTGCACTAGAACAAGTGCACACAATCAAGGAGGAAGTACAGAAGTTGGTGGAAGCTGAAGTCATCGAAGAAGTGTTGTATCCAGATTGGATTAACAAATCTGTTATGGTGAAGAAGCATGATGGGAGTTGGTGAATGTTTATTGACTTCACTAATTTGAACAAGTGTTGCTCGAAGAATGGTTATTTATTTCCTCTTATTGATCGACTCGATGAAGTAATAATTGGATATGAAATACTGGCATTCTTCGACGTGGATCAATTTATAATGGCAGAAGATGACAAAGAGAAAACGTTTTTATAAAGAAGAAAAGGCTATATTATCATCTTCTATTTGGGTTAGAGGTCATGCAACTAAATCCTGCTGGAACGAAGCCCAACAACCAAAGGGAAGATCTTCAAACACGGTTTTACCTTCTGAATACACCTCTTTTACAAGTACGATTCTTAATACTGAATATATGGTAATTCTGTTATGGTAAGATACATATTCCTACTTGTAAAATGCATATTTATCCTAGTATGATAGTGAGATCTCCTGAGGATAAACCCCTAAATATACCAAGGTATTCATCCATTTATTCATTTATTTCTCAATACTTAGATCGAATACTGTTGGTTTTACTTTATAATAAGAACTTCTTTCTTGAGCCACCTCCAGAGAGTCTGTTTTGTAGGTTCGACACATTGAAGCAAGGTTCGGCTATCAGATCATTGTTCGCCACACATCAATAATCAAAATTCATAGACATACACTCGTGTAAATCATTAATACTAGTTCAACGGATTAGTTGTCCAAGCATATAAATTCTAGCAATATAAATATTATTAATCAACATAGGTGATCATACTAGATAAATAAACAAGATCCAATTATATTAAGAAAAAGAGAATCAATAAGATCAATAGGAATTAGAACAATATTTTGGAATCTCACATCCAAATTAGTGATGACTTTAATCATAAGATGAAACTAAGAGTCTAGTTCTCCATAGAAAAATATAGATCTAAAAATATAATGGATGTCTGGGTCTAATCTTGGCTTAAATACTTTAAAAGCTTAATTAGTAAAAATAAAAATGAAATAAACAATGATAACCTAATTATATCTAAAAACAACATAATCCGGAAACTGAATATAACATTAGCAGCTCCGTTGCTGCGGTCGTGATAGTGGCACTACAACTGAAAATTTCTGCAGTCCCAAGCATTTTCTCTATTTTCGTGCTGCGTTTGTGACCATAAGATTCATGAGCGTGAATTGTATATTTCCTTCAGCTTCATACTTCAAATCTTCAATCTTTTGTAAGTACTCATAAATCTTCATTTCTTCTTCTCACCTTTGTATTTTAAAATGACACAAATATCTGTAAAAAATAACCCTAAACTATGCTAATAATTACTAGTTATGCTATGACACGCATCCATGGGGGTCATTCTTTTTATCAATTACCCTCGGGCATGTTTAAAGATAGAATTTTTATTGTTCCTTTCGTACTCACTGCTAACTACAATAAAGTAGCTAGTGACAGTCTGGGGTCATCCACAGAGATACTAGTATTTAAAGGTTAGCCGACACAACCCACAATGGGGAGTTACCATTTTCACGTGTTGGGAAAAGTTAGTACTAAATAGCTGGGGGTTGTGTACTAATAACTATGACCATGCGAATAAAGCAAAATAAACTATTAATTAATTACTTTTGGAGGGGGGGGGGTATTTGTGTAACATAACTGCCATATGAATTTGATCCTAGTTTCTATCACATATAGATATAAACCTAATCTCATGCTTATGTCACATATTGTGGAGATGGCTAGGAATTCTCAATGTCTGTCACACAAAGATTTTTCTCCCTTAAAACCATCTCGCCACCTCTGTAATCAGGGATGCACTCCAATCCTTCCCACTTCGCATTTCATCCCCGCCATCTCACTCCCAGTGTAAATTGGCCCCTGATGTGTCCATTTTATATGTATATTTTGAGATCTTTTTGTATTCATTTTGGTATACTTTGGTGACTTGAAGACTATGTTTTACCTCAAATTCTCATTATCGGAGTT
>JAULKK010000008.1:9532673-9545998 GCA_032355705.1 Rubia peregrina
ACCTATGCCTTAAACGGTAAATAAATGGAAATCTTCTGATGACTCTAGGGTTGCCACGAACCTAGTGGCTACAAACTACAATAATCATCTATCGGGGTAAGCCAAGGGTTTCCCCTCATTGGAAATTAGTCTAACGCCTCTAACATGCAATCACTCATATAAGTAGCCAATTAGAATTAGGGCCAACGACTACCACAGTACACTCATGATAGAATGAATGCACTCATTTTCCCAGTATTCTCGAGACTACAATGGCCCTAACCCAACACTCCCAAGATAGCATTTTTGCCTAGCAAGATATTATACTATGTATATAATTATGAATGCATCATAAACCATGTCATGGGATAACTCATACAAGAATGGGAAATACAAATCATACACAAATATTAATAGGTCATAGAAAATAGGGTAATCTAAAATCTCACAAAATCATAAATCATGGCATGAATACAAATACTACCCCATGATAATAAACTACTCTACTACTATTAAATATATGGAATTCATTGAATTAAATGTCATGGATCGAAGTGCAAGTCCAACAATTTCTCAAAACTTTCTCTAAAATTTTCTAAGAGAAAGTCCAACAATTTTTTAGAAGGAAAACTTTTCTCTAAACTACTATTAAATCCATGGAATTTATTGAATTAAATTTCATTGTTCTAAGAACTAAATGAAAAAAGAAGAAGAAGAAATCCAGAGAGAGAATTTCTCCTTGCCCCCCTAACTACTTCTAAGATTTACATTATGCTACTGCCCTAAAACCTAGAAGACTAAGGACAGTATATAGAGTAGATGAGTTTTTGGGCATAAAAGGCCCAAAAGGGGGAGAAAACCCTAGTAGCCATGGAGTTCACTCTGGCACGCCTCCTGGCATATTGTAGTCAGCTAGCAAGACCCGTGCAAAGGGGCACGAGGCAAGGAGTGGAGGGCGTTCCTTGCCTTTTTGGATGGCACGAGCTATGTCAAAGTACACGGCCCGTCATCTAGACCTTCGTTACTTGGCTTTTGATAAGATGAGTCATTTCAAAGTGCATGGCTCGTCGTCTGGCCTTCATTTTTTTGTAACTCCTAAACATGGCCAGTAGTGGATGGCACGACCAGTATCCTTGGTCATGTTCCCTTGGCACAACTAATGGTATAGGCCACGCCAAGTTACATGACCCGTGTCATTCTTTGACTTTTCTGGAACTTGTTCCTTTCTTTTTCACAACTATCTATTACCACGTTTAGACTCGTGGCTTTCAATATTCTACCATCCTTGCGAATGACATTCTAAAATCTATTTGAAGTGCCTACGAGCGATCTAAAAATGAAGCTCACAAAAAGGATCTAGAAGCTCGTAAGGAACAAAATTCAATTAGACCTAAAATAGGCTACAAAATGAGAATTTTAGACACGAAAATAAAAAATTATTATCTAAAACTCTTATGATGTAGACCTGCCTAATGTAGCAATATACCAATAAAAAACATTAAAAGAGATGTTCAATGTTTTGGAAAATACAGGCATTTGACATATCATCAGCAGCTTACAGCTAGGAAGCCTTAGACCAGACCAATGGGCGGAGTAAGAGAGGAGCCGAGGACTACATATGGTAATTGGATCTTTTTATTTAGGGGTTATTGGACCAATTGGGGGTTTCCCCAATGTTTTGCCTCTCGAACCAAATTGACGTTATTCCAAAAAAAATCAAAACAACATTATTTTTTGTTCTGATGCAAAAATACAATTAAACAAAATAATTAAAATATGTCATTAAAGTATTGGGTTTAATTTTTTAAACAATTGTCTTCTCCAAATTTCAAGTAAGAAAGTAGGGACAAATGTTGGTTGAAGGGTGGCAAAACCATTTTTTTCACCAACACCCTAGAGCTTATTTCCCACCACCGGATCCTAAGGGTAGCGTTTGCACCCCTTGTCCCCCTGGTTCCGCCATTTTAGGGTGGTACACGACCCACCTCCCGGATATATGGGAAATCCTGGTTATCGTAGTATTTGAGACTAATGGCACTAAGTATGCTACACTACAAGAGAATGAACCTATTACATCACCCATTTTACCTCAATTTTTTGCTCAAGTCATATAAACGAGGTGCAAAATCTTTTGCCTCGGTTGTTTTTAAAAAATGAGGTAAAAAATTAATTTACTTCGATTTAACTTTTTACCTCGCTTTTAAAATTTGAGGTAAAAAGGCAGGAATGACCAACGTCGCACGCCTTTCTCACTTATTGATGTCAGTTATGTTTGTAACCGACGTTGCACGTCCCATGCACAGACATGAATGATCGATGTCGCACGCCATTCTCGTTTACCGACGTCTGTTATGTTTGTGACCGATGTCGCACCTCTTTCGACGTCGCACGTCTATTTTGCAGACATCATTGATCGAAGTCGCACGCCTTTCTCAATTACCGACGTTGGTTATATTTGTGACCGACGTCGCATGACCCTCTCGTTGGCATGAAATGATCTACTTTGCATGCCTTTCCCACTTACCGGAGTCCGTAGTCTTTGTGACCGACGTCGCACGTGTCCCTCACAAACATGGGCCATATTCACATTCACCATTTGTATTTCATTATTAATGTCATTATCATATTTATTAGTATATGAATAATTAAATAAAATATTTGGGATGCACGATTTAAAAATATGTATGTATCTTCATAATGTAATTTATTTTTTAACAAAACTAAACTAAGATGTTTAAATATTTTTACGCAACTCCATTTCTTTTGAATTTTTAAAATATATTATAACTATACTTTTAACTATGACTTTATGGTTATATTTTCAAATGAAATAAATTAAATGTAGAGTTTGAGTTATACATTATCAAAGTTGAATATCAATAATAAACTTTATTTTTCGCCAAATAAAATTTTATATACTACTTATTCATAATTATATAAGATATGTAGTATATAAAATGATATTCTATGAAAGATAGAGTTTATTTATTATTATTTTACTTCGATCATATATGACTCGAACAGTACATTTAATTTATTTCATTGGACACGTTGCTAATTTCAATGGTGACACGTGGCAAAAATGATGTGGCTAAGAGTTTCTCTTTTATTAAGATGTATAGATTATGGCTTCACTCTCCCCCCCTATCTCTCTCTATATAAATACAAATAATTAAAATTTGACTTTAATCAATCATCGACCTTTCATACATAAATACTAATGAAAAGGTAATCGGAACGAGTACTAAACGGTTAATCCTTGACTTTTCATACATAAACACTAATATAATATTTTGACTTTAACTAATCAAAGTTCAACCCTTAGTTCACTTTCCATGTATAAACATTTATAAAATGGTTCGACTTTGACCGATAAATGGTCAACCTTATTTGACTTTCCATACGTAAACACAAATAAAATGCTTTTAATTTACTAATCAACGATCAACCATTACTTGACTTTCCGTACATAAACACTAATGAAAAAGTTAGAACTTACTAATAAACAATCAACCCTTAATTGACTCTCCATACATAAACAGTGATGAAATTATTAGAACTTAACTAATCAACGATCAACCCTTACTTGACTTTCCATACATAAACATTAATGAAAAGTTTATATCTTAACTAATAAATGGTTAACCCTTAATTGACTTTCCATACTTACACTAATGAAAATGTTATAACTTAACTAATCAAATGTCAATCATTAATTAACTTTCCGTACATAAGCACTAATAAAAAACTTATAACTTACCTAATAAACAGTCAACTCTTAATTGACTTCACATACATAAACACAAATAAAATGGTTAGAACTTAACTAACGGTCATCCCTTACTTGACTTTTCACACATAAACACTAATGGACAATTTGACTTTTAGGAATCTACGATCAACCCTTACTTGACTTTCACACTAATGAAATGGTTAGAACTTCACTAATCAATCGTCAACCATTAATTGACTTTCCATACATAAACACTAATGAAAGTATTATACTAATGAAACACTAATGAAATGGTTAGAACATAAATAATCAATGGGCAACCCTTACTTGACTTTCTGTATATAAACACTGATGAGAAAGTTTGATTTCAACTAATAGACGGTTGGGTTTTTATTTGAGGAAAAAATTTCAAAAAATCCTACATTACACTTCTTCTTAGAGAATAGGTATTACCATATCTTCCTCTTCAATAGTAATTTTTTTAAGTTCAACTACTACAAAAGACAAATTTTATACCTTATTATTTTAGTTAAACTAATTTGAATAAAAATGAAACATTATTATTATTACGTATTATTACATGAAAAATGTTTTAAAAATTATCACAAATAGTAGCCATAAAAAAATATTATGACATCAAATATTTTAGAATTTTACTCTAACAATAATAAATCTATAATATTCAAACCCACAAAATTAATATTAAAATAGGTCAATACTAAATTACTCCAACATACAAGTTGTTGTATTCAAGTTTTTTTTCATCATTTTTTTTAGAAAAAAATAAATCCTTCAATATTTAAATTAATATCTTTATTTGTATTCATAAAGTACCTAACAAATCATCCCAAAAAAGCTAAGCCCTAAGACCAAACACTTTTAACCTAAACACTAGTATACACGTAGACGAAGCCTTATCCTTGAACATAACTCAAATATTTCTCTCATTTAACTTCACGTATTCTCATTCTCCTTCTCATTCTCCGCCAACAACCGTCGCTGCTCTTCCATATTCCATCGTTGTTCCGCTGTCTTCAGCCATTTTCTCCGGCATTCCATCCGGTGCCTTCTCCGGTGTTCCATCCAGCGTCTTCTCCTGTGTTCCATTAGGCCTCCTCCAGCGTTCCAAATCAGCCTTCTCCGACCTCTTCTCTGGTCGTGCCACCTTCATCAGCCTTGTCTGGCATCTTCTCTGGTGTCTTCTCCAATCCCTCCAACAACATCTCCAGCATTTTCTTCGGCTCCCTGCTTATCATATATCTCTCTCCAGAACAATATGTTTTTAGAATATCGTTTGTATAACAAACCTCTCTGTTTTGTATGATATGTTTTGTAGAAATATATGTTTTACTTGTAAAAATCTCTGTATAAGAAAAACACTCGTTTCGTATAATATAGTTTTACTCGATTCTCTATGTGTAGCTGTCAGTTGTGAGCAACTGAAACCATAATCGATGTCGATTCTTCTTTCAGATTTTTTTAATTCCACAAATGGAATGTCATGCCAATTGTTTTCATTGCAGTTTCGTGCAAAGTCGCATGACTACCGCTCAAAATAATTTTTATTACGGTTTCAAAATTTTGGTGCTACATCACACCCTGTTCAGTTGATTTAACTTTTAACTTCATTTATTTTATAAATAAATTGAGGTAAAAATATTTTTTGCTTCAGTTATGAATCGAGGTAAAACATATACTTTTTATTACACCTACAGTTACCTCAATTTTTTTGGGAGTCAAAACTGAGGTAAAACCACCAATAAAATCAAGGTAAAATGTGTTGTTTCTTGCCATGCCACTTGTGGTGATCATGACCATCGTGATGGATGCACGGATCACCTTCCGGGTATATAGGGATTTTGTGGTTACGAAAGGTGGAGGCCCGTGTATTTCATGTTGTGGGTTGAGTGTTCGCTTCCAATCATTTCATCTCTTCAGAGGATAGCTTCTTTGAAGTTTCTTTAGAGTACGTACAATTCAAAAGTCCCATTTTGGATTTTTAGCACTTTCTTTCCTCTCAACAGTCTCAAATTTCACAATCATTCAGTTACCTCAACATCATACAATCCCTTCCACATCATCTTTGACTGGCCCCACTATTTTTCAATTATTTCTAACTCACTATTTATAGTTGTAGATTAGTTATTTAAATAATTTAACTTTAATTACCTGAATATTATTTTTTCTTTTGTATTAATATAAAAATACTCATTCGCTTTTATATTTTAAAAAATAAAATTAATTATATGTATATATTTCTAACCAAATTCAATAATTTAAGTTGAATTATGTAATACATAATTTCAAGTCTAGATTAATTTATGTATTCACAACAATACCTACATTAATTATGTTACAAATATTGTTAACATTATGGATATTTTGTTTATGAATCAAATTAGTTCAATTATAAATAATGTTGAAAAAATGTTAAATTGAGTTAAAAATATATGAATATAGAAATTTGAAATGCAAGCAGTTTATAATAATAAATACAATACAAAGATAATGCAAACAATACCTATAAATTACTGAAAACCATGAAATACATATAATAAGTTGTTGCAACAACATGCACTTGATTAATGAAATTGATTCCAAGCATGTTCGACCAAAATTGCTTTTAATTGACGATGTGTTGGTCTATGTAGGATTGCAGATCATCTTTGGACATATTGGGCAAAATTAGGTCGGCGGTCATGATTTGGACTGCATTCTACTTGATCATGTAAAGACGCCACCGACTGTGTATGATCATAGTCAGGACCGTGCACCATGCTATCATCCTCAACAATCATGTTATGTAATATAATGCATGCTAAAATAATCTTACTCATAAATTGGATGTCCCACATATATGCTGAGTTACGAATGATATGGAACTGAGCTGGTAACACCCCAAATGCATGTTCAACATCCTTTCGATTGCTTTCTTGAAGTTGTGTGAAATGCTTTACCTTCTCATCTATTGGGATGTAAATAGCTGGAATAAATGTAGCCCAATCTAGATATATACCATCTGTTAGATAGTATCCCATCTTGTATGTGTTTTCATTAATCTGAAAGCGAGCAAGTGGTGCCTATCCTGACATAACCTCATCAAAAAATGGTGATCGATAAAAAACATTAATATCATTACATGAACCCGGAACGCCGAAGAATGCATGCCAAATATGTACGTCATAAGAAGCAACTACCTCCAATATGATTGTCGGTTTCCCACTCCTCCCTGCAAATTGATTGTGCCATGCCTTAGGACAATTATTCAACTCCCAATGCATACAATCAATACTACCTAACATTCTGGGAAATCCATGATCTCGTCCCTTTTGGAGAAGACGTGCCATATCTTGATATGTTTGCCTCCTCAAGTATGTAGGACCAAACACAACAATCACACTCGTGATAAAATCTCTGGAATGCTTCCCTCACTATACTAGCTCTGATTCGTAACTAATCATCTGCTTGATCATATGTCAAGCCGTAAGCTAACACACGCATTGCAGCAGTGCACTTCTGATATTCATGGAACCCAAGTTTACGGGTTCCATCTACTTTTTTCACATAATATTGGCCGTGGTTACGAACGCCCTCCACGACACAGAAAAACGGCCCTCTTCTCATGCAGAATCTTCGTCTGAACACCTCATCAAAATAAATTCTTGTCTCCAGTGAAGGATCAAAATAGTATTTCAACCGAATCAACTGGCCTTCTGCACAACCCTTATCAATGGTTCTTCTTTGTTAGGTAGTGGTCCATTCTCAATAAATGTTTGTTGTATTATTAAGGCTCAATAGTTTATTCACTATAGAAGTGGCAAAATGGGAATGACTAGTCAAATCATGCACTCATCCAAGTTTGAAAATTTGGTGGTAACAAGTCAAATCACTCTAATATATTACACATCTAAACAAATTGAAATTTATTATTCAAAATCAACAAGTTACATAAAATACATGAAAATGATTCAAAACAAATTACAATGAAATTGAAACACATGCTCCACATTGAAAATTAAAAACAAATAAGAACTGATTATTTATAATTTGTTCTTCATTTTAGTAATCAAATGGTTCTTAATATCAATTTTGTCTTCGGTGAGATCATTTCTATCCAACAAAACCATAAGTAGTGTCTTGTCACCTTCATTTTTTTCATCTCAAGCATCTTCATTTGAATCTCCAATTTTTTCATCTCAAGCATCATTGTTGCTTATAACTCTTCATTTTTTAGCTTAGCATACGCACTCATCTGATTGTTGGCGACCCCAAAATCTTATAGCATGGAACTATATTTTCCATCCATTGATTCATCAAATTTTTGCATCAAACTCACTGCTCGTTTACCTTTTCCTTTAGTTGCCTTCACTCCCACAGGTCTTGGTAGGTATTCAGGCATCAAAAAATCACCACTATTAGGTGTAGCCAGATTTGGTGATGATGAGTAGTCTCCACATTCATTCACCCATGACCCTTTTGAGCTTTCTCCACTGCTCGGTGTGTTAACATTTTGGTCGAACATGTAGATGTCTTCATTATTTTTGGAGATGTACTCACATGGAAATTTGGGCTGATTATGCAATAAGTCATATGCATTTTGAAGGTAAAATCATAACCTACCTCTTCCTTGCACAAGGTGTGTACCTCTTATAACACATCTGCTTCAGACCCTCCACTCCACTAAACTTTCCAACTGACTTTAAAATTATGACCCATCGATTCTTGTAGGACTTTATACCCCAGACTCTATTAGTGTCTGCACTTAGCTGATTCATTAAGTTAGTAATATTTTTCCAATAGGTGTCTCTCTTCTGGTCCGTGTCGATCGCTCCATCATTTGTAGTTTCTAACCATGAATGAATTAGAGCACGATCTTCATTCAAATCCCAATATACTTTCGCCATGGCCTTTACTTTCCTGAAGGTGTTTCATTTCCCCTCAGCGAAGGTTCATATTCACCGACCACATTCAGCTCCCCGACTTTTAACCACCTCTAGATTGTTGTAATTGCCATCCTGACTTCCTCCACCCATGCTATAACCACAAACACCCATGTTGTTGAAACTTCCCCCATGGAAAAATTGCCACTGTTGGGCATGAACAACTGTGGTGTGTCCATTTTATATATTTATTTTGGGATCTTTTGTACTCATTTTAGTAGACTTTTGTACTTTGGATACTCTATTTTACCTTGAAATCCTATTACTAGATTTAAGAGCGACTTTATTTGCTTTTGTCACTTGTAATAAGGATTCCGTGAGATGAGGTAATTGTTTAAGATTTGAAGACCTTGAAAACCCTATTTTGAAGACCCTATTTTGAAGATATTGAAGACTTTTGAAGACCCGAAAAAAGGAAGAGGAGACAACCACATGAAGACCAAAGAGAAGAAGCCACTTGAGGGAAGAGTACTCTGGCCGTCACGAGTCGCTATGGATGTCTGCCCAGACTTACTTTTTTGGATTTTGTTCTATAAATAATCATCACTTTTCTCTTTCTTCGATCATCTTCTTCTCTCCCGATTTCAGCAGCAAAAAACCCTAGGTTTCTACTATATTCTACCTTACTTTCTTCTTGAATTCATGTTTGATTTTTTTTTGTTAATTAGTATGAACTCTAGTAGCTAAAAATAACCTTGGGAGCAATTGATTAGGCTTCCAATCCCATGTCTTGAGATCTATTCATAAGTTAGTTACTGCTTTGCTATTGTGCACTTATTCTGTTGAAGTGGATTGTTGAATTCATTTATGATATTGGAAGTTTGAGTATATGAATCACGTGTATGATTATGTGTTTGGGTTTGGAGAAAGTAGTAAATTCTCCCCTCCTTGATATGAAATCCAAAAGCATGATTTAGAGCTCTAATGTTGTTGGTGATTTGATGAGTGCTAGGTAAATGTGATAGTACCGAATTCTTTGTCATGTTTATTTGTGTAGCGAAGAGAGAAGTTAATGAGCGTTGTACGTTCTTGACTAATCTTGTGTAAGTTCATGAATTGGTTCAATACTTAGACACGGTGTAGTGTTGAGAAGTGTTACCAAGCTTGTTGATTCTTTGAACTTAATGCCATTAATGGGATACCTTTAGGCATTGAACGACTAGAGGGGGACATTAGTGAGGTTTAGCTAGAGATATCGAATTCACTCTTTAAACTACTATCAAAGAAGAATGGAAGATTAATCTTCACAACAATTAGTAAAGGTGTTGAATAGGTTATATGTTCGATGATAGATAGAAGGCTTGGAAGTATAAGTCAATTTCCCCTAAGACTCCGTAATTCGTACTTAACCCCATTTTAGTAATTGTATGCTTTATTAGTTTAACTTTATTTTAAATTCATAACTTAGGAAAAACAAAACCAAACCCAAAACCCCCCCTCTTTATGTGCTTTTATATGTATGCATATCTATATATCCAATGTAATATTTAGCATTGTATGAGCAAACACTTGGGAATATCCCCCGTCTTTGTGGACGACCCCGACTTGCCACTATCTATTTAGTTGTAGTTAGTAAGCAAAAATGGGGATAAGAAACAGTATCTTTGAGAGGTATGACGACGACCTCCCATGAATCCAAATTAAATTTTGGGTATATTTAAAATTTGAAGTTGTTTGAAATTGTAATAATTACCATATAACATATATCGTATTATCTCTGACCTATTTCACATTTGATTCCAACAATCTCGCGTATCTTTTTTACTTCCCACTTCTATTTCAGATATAGATACTATAAAGGCTACTTGTGTGAAATTATACAGATTCTTTCAATTGCTGAAAAGTGGTTTCACACTCTTTTATGCATTCAAAATTCTTTGATTTCTTCGTAATCTAGAAGAAGGGAAGATATTTTTTAGCTCCCTTCGATAAGAACGGCTAAAGATGGCTAAGAAACCCTTGAGGCGCTGAATATCTTAAGCCAATTTATTGGACTGCATTTTGAGAATAGCATCGACCTTTTCCATAATGACTTATATACCTCTGTTAGATACCACGAAGCCTATGAATTTCCTAGCCCCAATCCAATGGTACATTTTGATGGGTTGATCTTCAAATAGGCACTCTAATGTCGTTTAAAAGTCTCTCTCAGATTTTCGAGGAAGTCTGCATAGATTTTAGCTCTGACCACAATGTCGTCCACATATATCTCCATGTTCCTGCCAACATTCTCCTTGAACATTTTATCTACCAAGCTTTTTTAAGTGAATCTTGCATTCTTAACCTCAAATGGCATATATTTGTTGAAAAATGTCCCCTCGTTTATGATGAACAAGTTATTTTCCTTATCCTCCTATGCCATAAGGATTCGATGGTAACCCTTAAGGGCAATGAATAAGGTTACTACTTTGTACAATTATAGCTTTGATTAGTTGATCGATCAAAGGTAGTGGATAACTATCCTTTGAGCAATACTTGTTTAAGCCGGTGAAGTGGATGTGCATCCTCCATCATCCTTCATGTTTTGTAACCATAATTGGTTTGGAGATCCACTATCTTAGAACAACTCTTCGATCACGTATGCTTTTAGTATTTTTTCTACCTCTTCTTTGATAGTTTCCACTCTTTTACGGGTGAAGATTCTTCTCTCTCGTTAATGGGTTTGATTGTATCATCAATGTTAAGGGGGAGTACAACAAAATTTGTTGGGACTCCTATTAGGTCAGAAATATGCCATGATAAGACATCCAAATATTCATCAAGTAGAAGTTGTAATGATTGTTTCACCAGAAATGATAGGGCTTTTCCAACTTTCACGGCTCCTGATAATTGGATAAGAATTTTATCTACATTGGTAGCTGAAGTTTCATCGGCCTCCTTATCGATGGTGCTGATTGTCTACATCCTATTGAGCTCCTTTCAAGCTACCATCATACAATGTTGATCCTGATAAGACGTTAATGCAAGTTTTTTAAAATAATCAAACATCTCTTTTGTATCATTTTGTAGATAGATTTCTAGGTTTAGATAGGTTTACATCATAAGGGGATTAGATGACCATCTTCGGTATATATATCTAAATCCTTCATTTTGTAACCTATTTTGAGTCTTATGGATTGTTATCCGTGCAATCATCTAGATTTAATTTTGTGATCTTATTTGTAGATTTCTCAAAAACACCTCAGAGTAGTTAAGTGTGGGCCATCTGCAAGGATGGTAGAAGACTAAAGGCTACGAGTCAAAATGTGGTAGAAGATGGAAGGTTCAAAGTAGGAAGAAAGAAGCAGATGAATTGTGATCCAGGAGTTTGAAATGAGTTTTGGAAAGATCCAAGAAAAAATACCCTCCGAGGGTAGAACCATTGGATTTGTCTTTTTTGAGCATCATAAAATCAACTACAAGAACTCTCAAATTGTATCAGAAGTTCACCAGTAGCAGCGCATACAAGTTGGAGGAAACATCCAAGTCTGGAAGAATAAAAAAACTTGCACAGCCCGTGCCATGCCCATGCCTAGAAGATGAAGTCCAGGCCGTAGGACGCATAATCTTTCACGGCCCATGCACTCAGAAGGTGGCGGACAAAACTCCATTAAGCGGCTTGTGCACTTTTGCACAGGCCATGGGCCATGGGCTTAGAACAGAAAGATAAATACCCCAGTCCGTAGCCTGCGTGCTTTTACATGGGCTACGTGCTCAATTTGGGTGGGGAGCAACTCCAGTATAGGGTTCGTATGCTATTGCACGGTCGTGCTGATGTGGCACTAGTGGTAGCATGAAGGTTTCACTAGGGGTTTCCAAACTTGAGCCTTTAGAGGCCCATTTATCTTCTCTTATATAAGGAGCCTTTAGTCTCCTAGTGTTTAGCAAGCAGCCATAATGTAAATCTTAATTTTTGGTTAGGTAGGAAGGAAGAGGAGAATTCTCTCTCTCTCTAGAGTTTTTCTTCTCTTTCCTCGTAATTTTTAGTTCTTTTAAATTTTTGTCATTATTTGTAGATCTAAGAGTAGGTATGGAGAAAGAGAAAATCTCCTCTCTTCATTTATTTTTCCTACTTTTGCCTTTGGCTTTTAATCCAATGATTTTTTTTGGATTCAATTTTTCTAGAGTAGTTTATTTCTTGGGAAAATATTTGTATTCATGATTTTATGTTAACCTTGTGAGATTATTAGGTTTCCCTATCTTTACGTTCTATGAATAGTTGTGCTTGATTTATAATTTACATTCTTGTAAGAAGTGTGCCATGTATGTTATATGATGCATTTGTAGATTCATGCGTAGTATACTATCATGCTAGGCTTGATTACTATCTTGAGAGTGCTTAATTAGGGCTACAATAGGTTTGAGAGTACCGAGTAGGTGAATGCATTCATGCTACTCCGAGAGTACCGTCCTGATTAGCTAGTCATGTAGTAAAATTCATGTTAGGGGCGCCAGATTGATCCTTAACGAGGGAAACCCTTGGCTTAGCCCGATAGATAGGCATGAAAGTTTGTAGCAACTATATTTGTTTCAACACTAGAGTCATCACTAGATGCCAATTCCTTTGCATATCTAGGCCTAGGGTTGGTGTCAAGAGTGGAGTGTCTAAGATGTATTTTTCTCACTCTCATATCTAATAGTTGCAACCTACACAAGACTGAGTTCCTCTAAGCTGGGGCTCACTCTCATTGGGA
>JAULKK010000008.1:9556149-9582934 GCA_032355705.1 Rubia peregrina
CAGGGTCGCTAGCAAACCATTTTTTTTGCGGGAGATCAATTAACCCAAAGGGTGCTTGGATGCAAAGAAAGATATTCATATGCTGCTACCGTACTCACTACCGACTACTAAAGAGTAGCTAGTGGCAAGTTTAGAATAGATGACTTTGATCCTAGATACTATCGCATATAAGACATATAAACCTATTCCAATGTCTATGTCACATAGTGTGGTTGATAGTCAACACCTCCCAATGTCTGTCACACAAAGGTACCTAAGTCCATTTCCATCGTACCAACACCGGCTCCATGGTTAGGGAAAGTGCATCGGTGATTCAAGAAATCCGGAATGCGCACATCTCTCCCCGTAAAGGAATTACATCATGGGCACTCCACTATGAATGCTCCTCCCTAGGCCTATAGAGGTAAATGGATTGTCGTCTCATGATGATTCTAAGGTTGAAACGACAATGGTAGCTACACTTCAACCCTAGTTGCTACAAACTATCATTCCTTGTCTATCAGGGCACATTACATCCAGCTGAAATTAGCTGTAATACTCCTATGGAACGGTGGTCATGGTCCTATATGCATACACTCGCATAGCCGAGGACTCACGATCCCACATATCCTAACTGGACATTCCTAAGGGGAAAACAAGCCTAACACAACACATGGAACATATGACTACGGTTTATCATAGGATATATAACATGCATTTCACAAAATGTAGATATCAAATCAAACATGATATTCATAAACATAAAAGGATAGGGAGACCCAGAATCTCACAAAATCACTACTTAGTCAAGGATACAAATTTAAATCCCCAAGTAATTACACTAATTCATGGAAATTGAACCCAATTTAAGCATTTGATTCAATTCCATATGCATCAAACAAGGAAATAATAAAAGAAGAGAGAAAGGTTAGTCCCTTCCTCTCTCTACCTACTTTTAGAACCAGGAAAATAAAACTACAATTATGAAGGCTCCCTTAAACCCTAGTAGGCTAGTGCTCCTTAAATAGTAGGTGGAAAATGGGCCTTAAAGAGGTCCCAAAAAAAGGGATACCCTAGCAACCATGACGGCACTGGACGTGCAATAGCACATAGCCTGCATCGCACGACCCATGCAATAGTGCACGGGTCACTGACTGGAGGTGTTTCCTCGGCCAATTAAGTGTGCGGCCCATGCAATTCCTTGTGGGCCACTGAATGGAAAGGTGTTTTTGGATAATTGAGCGACTATTGCACTTCAGTTCCTTGCGGGTACCGGACTGGAGTTGAAGTGTTCGTCTTTTGATGGCATGGCTACACAAATGTCCATGGGCGTGGACTGGATCTTCAGGTCAAGGGGCATGGTTCGTGCAATAGCACGAGATCCATGCCTATACTTAGCCGCACGACCTTCTTGGTTGGCACTAGTCGTGCAATAGGGCCCTAGTTGTACCTGTCTTCTATGTCTTCTGGACTTCAACTCCTTCTCTTTGGCGCATTGCTTCTACTATCACAATTAAGTGTGTGGCCCTTCGGTCTAATACCATCCTTGTGAATGGTATTCAATATCTTCTACCATTATTGTGAATGACCTTCACTAAGTTTACTCTGAAGTGCTTACAAGCGATCTAGAATGAAGCTCACAAACTAGGATATAGATGCTCGTAAGGAAATAGAATCCATTAGGTCTAAATAATCTACACAATGAGAGATTTAGACAAGAAAACCAACAAAGGATGTATAAACCCCTTGTGATGTAAACTCAACTAAACCTAGCAATCAACCATACAAAAGCTCCTAACAAGTGTTTTAAGTGCATTAGGAAACACATGTTTTTAGGTGCACATAAATTTTCCCACACTTAAACCTTTACTCGTACTCGAATAAACAAGAACGAGCAAAAATCCAAGCGAAATATAACATGTAAATAATTTTCCCAAGACATTCAAAATTTATTCCTAGACTACCGTAATTCCCCCCAAAAGTATAAGAATATATCAACTCTCACATCCCAAAGAAACTAAGATAACCCCTCCAACCAACATAGCAACTCAAAGGTGAAGCTCACAAAAACGAGTGTGTGAAGCTAAGTTACTCTACCAAAAGAACTACCAAAGGACAATCAAAGAGAAACATAGGAATTTTTCAATTTCTATAAATTTTTCTCATTTTACCTAGGAGCCTTTTCAGGTTTTCATCCTAGCATCCCACAAAAAAATTCCTTTTCAAAGCTCACTTCTTAACTTTTTCCACACCATTTGGCCTCTCACTTTTGCATAGGATTTTCAACCTATCAAGTCATTTTCCATTGTTGCCTAAGTCTCCCTTTCGGGTTTTTGACTTGCCGGGTATATTTTTTCAATTTTCAATTTTTTAATTTTTTAATTTTTTTGTGCAGTATAAAATGCCCCAAAGGTGGGTTTCATACTACAATGAGAATGAAGATAAAATAAACCAACACCACCAAAGTGTTCCAACATCCCAAACTACTACAAAAGGTGCCCTCAAACCTATAAAACCAAGTTGTTAAAACGAACAAAAACAAAATAAGTTTTCAAAACAATGAGGAAAGAAAAATAGGGAAAACAGTCATCATCCAAATCAACTCAAACCAAGCATTAAAGGATGGAAGCAAAATAGATGACACCCATAATAAAGGTGTTCCAACTCCCTCCCCGTCACTTAATTTATGCATTGTCCCCAATGCATGTGACCAAGGTAGAGAAAGGGTTGGAAACACCCAAAATCCCTAACACCATCTGCTATGCCTGGCTCCACGCCCTTGCTCGTACGGTCCCTAAGTAGGGTGATCACTTCCAATGCCCGCGGATCTCATCCGATCAGTGATCTCTTGCATGCCATGTTTGAGTAAGCCAATGTCCATCTTCATATACTATAGTTGCTCGTCCACCCAATTGATCTGCACCAAAAAGCTTGTGTTAATAAATTCATTTAGCACATTTTTTATTATGTTTTGGTTGTTAGTTTAGTCGGGTTTACATTACAAGGGATTTAGATAGCAATTGTTGGTTTCCTTATCTAAATCCTTAGTTTTATAGACTTATTAGACCTAATGGACACTATGCCCTCACGAGCACCTAGATTCCATTTTTGTGAGCTTATTGGTAGGTTGCTCGTGAGCACTTTGGCGTAGATTGTAGAAGTTCATCTGCAAGGGTGGTAGTAGATAGTAGAAGACCATTCGCAAGAATGGTAGTAGATAGGAGGCCACGAGTCAAAACGTGGTAGTAGATAGAAAAAAGACAAGGAGGAGAAGAGAGTTAAATATCAAAAATGAAGGAATGGTACGGCCGTGTGATACTACACTGGCCGTGTTATCCAAAAGGGGTGGTCCCAAGAAGCTTTGGCATGGGCCGTATAGAACAACACGATCCGTGCTTTGCAAGAAAGCCTCACACGGCTAAGTATGGGCAAGGGCCGTGCAAGCCATGCCATATTGTATGACCCGTGCAAACCTAAGTTAAAGATGTGAAGACTAGCTACAAAGAATTGTACACCCGCGCTATCAATTTCCCGGAAATTAACTTCCTGTCAGCGGCCCACAATGTTCTACATGGCCTGTGCCATTCAGTTAAATTGTATTATAGCCGATGACCCACGAGGATATACACAACCTGTTTTGTTCAACCATTCAGAAAGTGTTCTCAGTCGGCGGTCCACAGAGTTATACATAGTCGTGCACTCAGAAAGGTCAAAGACCAGCACCCAGCTGGCGTCCCGTGGTGTATTATACGGGTCGTGTGCTATAGCATGGATCGTTCCAGATGGATGCTAGGGTTTAGGTTTCCCTTTTTGGGCTATGTTTACTAGGGTTTAAATTTGGATAGTCTTAGTTTCATTCTCCTAATTTTCGTAAGAGTAGGTAGATAGAGAAATGGACTAACCCTTATCTCTTAGTTTTATCTTCTCTTTATTTTTCCCAAGGGTATTGAATCTAATGGATCAATTGGGTTCAATGCTTAGGGAATAATAATTTAGCTTGGGAATATATATTTGTGTTCATGACTTGGTAGTTATTTTGTTCGATTCTAAGATCTTTCTATCCTTTAATGCTTGTGAATATTGTGTTAACCTGTGCCTTACATTCTTGTTAAATGCATGATTGATATACTCTATCGGCATACACATTAGTCTACTTTCATTTCATAGAGCACTATTGTTATCCCACATGGCATGTTGGTTCGGGTAATAGGGGGAGTGAGAAGTGTGCGACCAAGTGAGTGTATGTATGTGAGTCGTGAGCATCGCTCTAATGACCGTATGCTAGTAAGGCAGGCTACTTGCTAGTGAATAATTGGACAGTAACCTGATAAGAGGACACTATATTAGTTGTAACTAGGGTTGACATAATTCGACTCTTGTCGTTGCAACCCTAGAGTCATCACAAAGTGCGGATCTCTTTTCCTCTATAAGCCTAGGGAGAAGAATTCATAGTGGAGTGCCCAGGACGTGATTCTTTATGGGGGATGAGTAGAACTGCATAGTAGCAGGGCCATTGGTGTACTTCCCTAATAATGGAGGTGGTGTCAGTAGAAGAAAATGAGAGCACCCTTATGTGACATATAGGAGGAAGTGTTGACTACCGATCACACTTATGTGACATAAGTATTAGGATAGGTTTATATGTCTCGTATTTGATTGAATCTATGATTAAAATATACTACCGGACATGTAACACAAATATCCCCAAGTTCTAGTTCTTTATAGTTTACTCTCTTATCTTTAAATGATTGTAGTTATTAGATAAACCCCTCCCCCAAAAAAACCTTGTTTTGCGACATTAGTTATTTTTGACACGTGATCGGATTGACGACCCGATTGTGACTTTGCGTAGTTAACCTTTAAAGTCCTAGAATCTCTGTGGAAGACCCCGGACTTACCGTTATCTATCCCTTGGTAGTTTAGTAGTAAGATTGAGAGCAACTTATAATTCTCATCTTTGATCTTCCAAGCACTCCGCGTGTTAAAATTCTATCTCCCGAAAGGTTGACAGTTTTTAACGACCCCGTAGAGTGTGGATCAAATTTTAGCCCCATTGCCGGGGTACTAGTTTAAAGATTTAACTGTTAACTTGTATATCTAGTTAATTGAGTAGTTAGTGACTTAATTTTTTTACATTTTTTTGTATCTTTGGTTGGTTTTTGGTGTAAGCCTTTGTGATAGCTATTCCAGTTACTCCAATCTGTTTTCTAGTGTTTGTTTTTGGTTTAGTATTGTCTAGTTTCTGGTTTATGGTACATACTTGTACCACAAACTTAGGAACTTTGCCGGATAACGTAGGTGGTCGAAGAAAGAGAATGAGGAGAGCTAGAGTAGAGGTTCCACAAGGATTGACTGTTGTAGAGACTGTTGAGATAGTGAAAGACAATAAGACGTTTAGGGAGTTTATGGCTATAAACTTGGAGAACCAACCCTTATGCATTGTCTTCCCACCTTTGCCACCGAATGTGGATTTTGAGTCAAAAATCGGAATGATCCAATGCCTACCTACCTTCCATGGGATGATCGGTGAAGTCCTGAACAAGTATTTGTCAGAGTTTCACCTAGTGTGAACTAATATGTAGCCACCCTGATTTTCGGAAGAAGATTACAAACTTTAAATTTCCTTTCTCGATGCGGGATGTAGCCAAGGTTTGACTATATTATCTTTCGTCGGGGTGCATCACTTCTTGGATAGATATGAAGCGGAGGTTCTTTGAAAAGTACTTTCCAGATTCCAAGTCTACGGGTCTAAAAACAGCTTTCCAACATTTTCAAATGGCGAACGAGTCCCTTTATGAGTATTGGGAGAAGTTTAAGAGATTGTTGGCTCTTTTCCCATACCATCCATTCAAAGAAGGTGATTTGGTGCACTATTTCTTCGAAGGCCTCTGTCACGAGGATATGAGAATGCTCAATGTGGCGTACAATGGCTCTATAGCCAACAAGATCTCCAAGTATGCAATATCATTATTCGAGGAAATGGCCAATGGTACAAGACAATATGGTACCCGATCCCATGTGAAGACATTAGATGGGCCCGCTCACTCTCCTAAGTTGTAAGGACAAGTTCAAGCACTTGCCTCGATGATGAAAGAGTTTATGAAGGGGGCAGATCAACAAGTTAAGGTATGTGGAATTTGTAGCTTGATCATCCTACCGACACATGTTCGCAAGTGGTTGAAGATTTTGAAGATGTGAAGGCTTTGGACTTTAATGGTGGAAATATGCAATTCGCTATGGGCAACAACAAGGGTTCCGAGGGAACCAAGGCAAAGATAGGTAAGACCCCTACACAAATTCCTTCAATCCTCCGCAATCACCCCAACTTTTGGTGGCGCTAGAAAAGTCAAGATTACAACCGAGGTGGACAACCTCAACCTCAACCCTACCCAACGGGAGAAGGGCATTCCAACAACAATGTCACTTTGTACAAGTCGGACTGGGAGGAAATCGTAGATGCAATAGCTCAATTGGAAAAGAAGAGCAATGTGTTCTTGGAGCGGACAGGGAGAGAGATTGAGGAGATCGGAACTTGAGCCTTTTTTAGTATCAAGAATCTCGAAGTCCAAGTTGGCCAACTTACCACTACAATGAGCCAACTTAAGGCCAGAGAATCCAGCAAGCTACCATCCCAACCCCAGGTTAATCAATAGAATGTGAGTTCATTGAAGTTGAGAAGCAGGAAGGAGGTACAAGAGGCTAAGAAAGAGATTATGCAAGAGGATTACATGATTGTGGAATACAACAAAAAAAATACAACAAACATGACTTATTACCTTGGTTCTACAAGGATTTTACCTCGGTTTTCAGCCCTCTAAAAACCAAGGTAAATGTGGGTGTAGTAAATATATACTTTTTTACCTTGGTTTTAGTCCAACGTCGGCAAATTTGTGTGTGATGTTGGTTCAAGGAAGATGATTGGCGATTGGATTTTGTAGTTGTGACATCGTTCAAAATAAAATTAGCCTGAATATGGAGCGACCTCGTTGATAACAGGAAGCCAGACGAGGGGACTGCAATTGTTGCACCGTCATCAATGCCGAGGTCGCGGATAAATGATGGCGACGTCGTGGATAATAGTCTGCGACATCGCATGCTCTATGCCACCACCCTCATTTGCATGGTGATGTGAAAGGAAGTTGAATACGACATTGCTTTGTTTGGGTGACGTCGCAAATAAAATTAGCCATCGGTTTATGAGACTCGATCTGGTTTCATCGCTCCACCGGTTAGTTCCATGTCACAGATTAGTGTCGTAAACATCGATTCTCGTACAATGTTATAACATTTTATACTTTATTACATAAACATTTATTCATCGATGTCCGTCACATGTTACCTAATGTTCCGCAACTCATGAAATGCTTACAAATCAGACGACAATTGATTATTATGCAATTGATGTAGGAAAATATGAGAATGTAAGGAACCAACATAATTAGAATAATGATTTCAAATACATGTTAGAATAAATTAAAATACATGATGTTTGTATGAAAGTGCAACATTAACTGTAGTGAACCTACATTGTCCACATGGCAAAGTGAAAGTCCATCCATAATTCTCTATGTCCTTTTACAAAGAATACACATGAAACAAAGTTTATGTTAGAATTAGGCAGTCCCATAATATAGTCATATGTAGACGACATTAATTTGAACATGTTAAAAGTAACTTATCGGCTTGAAAGCGACGTCGCATAAAGTGTTGAACAACGTAGAAAGTTCGACAAAAGAGCGACGTCTGATGTTCTTAGATATGACAATAATTTTATAACATTTGTGACGTCAATTATTGTCCGGTCCCATATCGTTGGAACAATCACCTATGACCGATGTTGCACATACAACCTATGTCCATACGAAGTTAAGATTAATGTCCATAACAAACCTACTTTAAGCCATTTTTATCACACCTTTCAAACATTGCACTATCTAGAAAATACGAAAAATATACTATATACAATATGTTACACAATTATCGTACTTTATGAAAGTATCCAATCTTTGATTGATAACATAGAAAAACATATGGAAGGTATATGGTAATAGAGGTTGTAAATGAACATGTAGTAGATGTAGAACTACCTCATTTCATTTGAACCTGAAGATGCTCCATTCTCGTATGCTTGTTTATGTTTTAGAGAAGTAAATTTAGTGAGTTCTTTATTGGTTGTATTTGTGTGAAATGGGAAGGATGGTATGTAGATGAGTTTGTATGAGGATTGATGTGAATGGTGTGTTCTTGCTGAATGTTATTTAAATGGAAAATTGATGGGGATAATTTTTTGTTCAAATTTTTTGCCCAAATTTTTTGTTCTTTCCGGAAAATTCAATTCGGATGACATCGCATATAGGTTGCTTTTGGATTTTTTCTGTACGACAACATTGCAACATTGCACATATGCATCAAAATAAAATTTTGGAAAAGTGTCGTAAAATAATCTCTGTTAAGACTGCGGCCCTAAATGATGACCCATTTATGTACAAATGGGAACATCATTGTTTTGAAAATTTAATAACAAATTGTTATTCGTAGTTTTATATTTCAAGTTCTCCTTCTCTGTTGAAGGGATCTAAGTGCAAAATTATAAATGTACACTGGTATTCCCAAACCCGATTACGATCGACTAGAAATAAAACTTTGACAGAAGTTCAAGTAATACTTACTGTGGGTTATAAAGAAACTGGTCTTATTCCACATATACTTTGTGCAAAAATTCATCTAAATGACGCCTTGTATACTCAAAGTAATCTTCTACAATTAACTATGCCTTGTACTATCGCTTTAAAAAATTTGATAGACATCTATTATAATTTTATTTCTTCGAAAACCAAGAATATGAAATTTCATACGATTCTATGTGGTGGAAGTGAAACGTTCTCACAATGCTTATAGTAAGGGTATTAATGGAATATTAACAAAAATGATGAACGATTACCCCGTTGTATCCGTTCCCGACCAAATCGGAACACTGTGGTCGTGAATTGGTGAATTGGTTAAGTGTATCTCCATTTTTACATTGGCAGTTCTCCCACTATGTCAGGGGAACCTAAGCGCAATATTATAAATGAACACTAGCATTCCCGAACCCGAATGCAATTGTCCCTAAAACAAAACTCTGACATCCAAAGTTGAACTTATACTTCTTGAGGGTAATAAAGAAACTGGTTTTATTCCACATAAATTTCCATAAGTTCTTTTGAATAAAGCCTTATATACTTGTAAATAATCTTCTACAATTTACTCTATGTCATATACTATGGCTTTAAAAAAATTGATAGACGTAATTGTATTATCTTTTTATTTCTTCGGAAACCAAGAATATGAAAATTTTGATTCTATGTGGTGGTTCCCATTGAACCACCACGTCAATTATCTTCACCATTTGTGCTAAAATCGATTCTCATTGAATTAGGCTTCTATGAAGTTCATGGACAATTATAAATTTTAATTAGTAGTATGTAATATACTATGAACTGTTATTATGGTCAATTACATTCTTTTTGGTCAAACGCGGGCCAAACTTCTATGCTTGTGGGCCGAAATAGTGAAGCCCACTTCAATGCGATCCGACATTGAGCCAATGTCAGCCAGTAATAGCTTAACACGACAAAAATGTGACATCACATATGATGGTCAAACATAGGCTTGTTACTATGTTAGTGGACTGAAATGGTAAGGCTTGCAAATATATTAGGCAACTTCGCTACAATGTCTACTCTATATCGGGTTGGTCGACTGATTTGCAATGTTACGTCATCTGAGGCAGAATTCACAATGCTTCGTAATGACTATATATATGAAGCCCACCTCATACATCCCTTTAAACATTCAAATTTCCCTCGAATTTCAGCAGTCCCTTAACCCATCATTTCGAAGGTATGCTTCCTTGATTCCCTATAGTACTTTGATTTTTGTATTCGTCATCAAATTTGATATTTATATGGTGTACTAGAGTGTTTTTAATTTTTTGTATTGAAATTAAAATGGATTTTGGCTTTAGGCTGACCCTGAATTTAGTTTTTACGTTCTTGCCTGTCAACCGGCCCTATTTTGTTGTGTATAACCTTTGTTTGTTCTGGTTTTCTGTTGTTTATAGTGTGTCTTTAACCGTTAAATGCAGTGTCACTGACTTATCAATCATTTTTTGTTTGAAGTGATCGTTTAGCTATGTCGCTAATTAAAGAAGTCTTCGAACCCAACTTGAAGACGACGTCACATTGTTCTTGCATAACCAATCAGTTTTGTTGATTAGTTGGCTACGTCGCACACACATGTTGGTCAAGTAAATTTCCGGTCTGAGACTAGCGTGAGACACCTTGCCAACAAAACAGATTAACTGAGCCAACTTTTAATCAAATTTCAGGAATAATGGCCAATGGTGTTGGTTCTAGCAGACGTGCCCCAATTGAGGTGAGCGATTTCTTGTTCGGATTTAAATTCATGTTATTTTCTTATTTATTTTCTAATTATTTTATTAAACATTTCATCGACCAATGCATATCTCTAGCGATTCGGATGAGGATCGACGTCCTCAGAAACAAGGAGATCCGTCCATGGAACTTTGTCCAAACTTCGAGGATATTCCGATTTTGGTGAGTCCTCCATGTCACACATGTATTTCATTTTTAATTAACTTTTTCTATATGGTAATTTCGTATTTACTAAATGTAGTTTTTGGTTTATAAATCAGTACATCCCAGCCCATATTTCAGAGGTCCTACCGTCGTACAGGTTTTTGGTTGTGTTGCGGTGTAACGGAAGAGAGTATGGCATGCACTACTCAGACAACCGCAAGTTGAAGACCCTGAAATCAAAGGGGTTTACTAGGTTTCTTGAAGAAGAGGAACTCGAGATTAGGGACACACTATTATTCGAGGTGGTGAATGGTGATGGGCCCATTGTTTTTCATGTCACCGTTCTTCCCCGTCGATTTTAGTTTTCTCCACTAATTTTAACAATTGTTTAAAACTATTTTTATTAGAATTTGGAATATTATTAATTTACATACATTTAACGTTCAGTCTATAAACTTTTCAGTTAAATTTTATTTCAATGTTTTTATACACCGTATGCAAAGTACGTAACATGAAACTATAATAAACCTTGGAAGGGTCATTTCTATGATAAAACTAGAATTAAACACCAGCCATCATAAAGTCATAATCAGAATCCGGGAGGGCTCTGTAATTATCGTCCAGTTGTTTCATAATCTCTCTTCAATTTATTTGATCTAACCTCCGGAGTAATTGCTATCCAGATGACTGGATCGTTCACCAAACCTAGAATAACATCAGTATATATGAAACAATGTATGTGTCACGGATTAATGATCTACAAACAACATGAGTGTCATAAATGCCCGATCTAAATGTCCCCAAACAACATGAGCGACAATGAGCATCTTTTTAATAACGAAACTTTTCACAGTGAACATAAAATTCCACAAGTTCTTACGGCTGAACATCGTATACTCTTATGTAATCATTTATAATTTTCCTCTAGACCTCGCACTAATCGACACACAATCAAAATTGCGGTGTCGTTAAAGACTAAAAAAATAAATAGCTAGCGATGAAATGTAAATGCAACATCAATTATCGTGATTTTTGTCTTCCAATGACCAAGCCCAAAGATAATTTTAGTTTGGCCACTTGTCTATTTTGGCCCACTCATGAGCACATGTGAAGTCACATGATTGTCGGTCTTTTATCGTATTGACCGATGGGTTTGTTTACGATGTCGACTATTGCTGACTAGGTTCGATCTGAGCTCAGGCCCAAATATTTAAATTTAGGCCCAAGCATATGTGTGGGCCAAAATATGCGCACTGTGACGTCGAACTAAGATCTCTCTTTCTATCTTTCCATATGAAATTGCATGCGACATCGCACATTTGAGAAAGCGACTGCGTTCCACCTCGTGTATAAAACTTACCCAACGACCTACCCTTTCGCATTCACAACCAATGATGTCACACGAACGTTAACGAAGGTAAGTTTTTCCCCCAAATTTCATACTGTTTTTTTTGGCTTTGAGGTGCTTCTTCAGTTCCCCATTACATGATTTTACAATAATCACAATGCATGAGGTGTTATGTTTTTAGATTTTGGGTTTATTTAATTTGGTTTGGAACTTGTTCACAAATTCTTGGCTAGGGATAGAGTTTAGGGGGACTATTTTGGCACTCAATATTGCTACTTCTTAATGGCCTTTTACATGATCATGTTTGCCAGTTGATGTTAGTTCAAATTATAGGTGTTTTAGGTCCATTTGTGTCCCAGTCGCACAGTATTTTGGCGTAATTGACGTGTAGGTACGATGTGGTAAATTCATACACATGAATATGCAAATTTGCACGTAACACATCAGTTAAGCCGATATATTTGCGACAATAAAGGGGGGCGGTCCTTACCAAGCATGAGTTGTTTGGTGTTGAACTAATTGTTCCAAGCTCTCGTTTTCCATAGATGGCTTGAACGAAGCATGCAACCAAGAGGTCGAGGGAAAATACCACTGAGGAAGGTTCATCGCACACCAAGAAGATGAAGACAATGCCCACCCCTCCACCGCCAACTTGGGACAACATACACTTTGTAAATGAGGAGGCACATAAGCGTTTCAAAAATAATCCGGGGCCGTAGGATAAATGAGGTTAGGATTATGAATCCCAAGGATGTGGCACAACTCCACCTCAACATTTTCCTTGAACCATTCAAACCATCAGGAATGGAGGGTTTGATATGCTTGACCAGACCAACGTATGATACAGAGGTCAAGGAGTTTTATGCCAATTTCTCTCAACCATCTACAAATAAGATTGAACGGGGTGGACGTGGAGATGACGATGAAGTTCATTAATCATGTGATTAGGTGCATCATTGGTGTGGAGGATCACCCAGAGGTTGAGCCTCTACGACTATACTGCCGGGACAATTAACCTCCCCTGGTCGCCGAGAATGACCAATTCGGGGCGCTTGACCCCAACCGAATGGTGGAGAAGTACTTCAAATTAAAGTGGGGAACGGGATCATCCAACCAAGGCGGATCAAGATTGATATCCTCAATCTCGATGAAAGGATGATGTACAATATAATTGTACAAATTCTGATCCCAGCTAGACATCCTTCTGAGTGCAAGATCAACGATGTCTTCATGTACTACCACCATGCAAAGAAGAAGGAAGTAAACCCAGGGTACACCATCATCTAGGAGATGCACCAAGCGGCCATCGCAAGAAAGAGTCGGACACTTCCCTATTGCAACTTCATCACTGCCATTCTGGAGAAGAAAAAGGTTCTGATCAAATAGAAGGTTAAAATCCAGTCAAAGTACTATGATGTGAACTACTTCTGGCAGAAGCATTGACATTGGGAGTCAGACACATGGATTGATTGCAACGTCCCTACGGGAAATCAGGAAGTGTCTCTGACAACCAGGACCGAGGCAGCTCTATCGGCTTTCACAACAAAGGATCCTGCCACCACCAGTACTCTTGCCCCTCGACCGGGTATGAAAGTTTATAGGTTTTATGGTTATTTAAAAATATTCATTAATTATGCTTTACTATTTTATTTCATTTACCTTTTTTTCCAACAAACATAGCTCCTGGGGCATCTTTATGAAGAACGTGGCCAAGACCAAGGCCCTGACACAGTGTACAAACCACAAAGTGTAAACGATTTTGGATGAATTGGAGGAGCTGAAGGCTATGATTGCCAGTGCGATCAATGCAGCTTGGAATGAAGAGGATGGGGTGATAATGGCAGATGATGATGAAGGGTTTGGCGATGACGATACTGACTCTTCCACTGAAGCATCGGATGGAAATAGTTCATCAGCAAACAATATCCCAAACTTGTCACCACCTCATTGATTGACATGAATGATATTTTGTCGTGCATGATGAAGAATTTTTCTTTAGATTTTATTGGGATATTTTATATTTTGTTTGATAACTTTTAATTTGTGGGATGTTTCATGGATATTGTATGCATGGTAGTAATATTAGTCTTTCCAATTTAGTTTCATTTATATTTGAGACTGGATTTTGTGAACTTGGGATGGGACATTTTCATGGTACATTCCAAAATATGCCTGTATTGGTTATCCATTATTCATTTATTAGGTACGATGAAAAAGTCTGACTTCGCTCATCATTCGCACACATGATGTCGAGTTAACCGACATGTTACCGACTAAGCTATAATGTCGTATGATTTAAATGATTTAATTGGATTTAGGCACTGGTTTGGAGCCACGGGCATGTACGACATTGCTAGTCCCAATATGCGATGTCGTTTTCACATAGAGATAAATTTAGTGCAGCCGAACCTATGCGCGAAGTCATTCAACTGGAAATTGAGTATTGCTGCTAGGTCATACCCATGTCGCCGACATCACAGCTACATCGATCGTACTTATTACTTTTCATTTGTAAATTATTTACAGTTGTTATCACAGAATAGCAGTAAAAAGGCTATTATTTTCATCCGTTAGTTTTTATTCGAGGTCAAAAATATTATTTACTTCAATAAATAAAATAACCGCTGGTTATTTGACCTAAGCAAAAAAAACTGAGGTAAAATGGGTGAAATAATAGGTCCAATTTCTTGTATTGAAACCAACTTTGAAGAACACGAGATGATTGTTGAAGAGGAGCCCTCGAAGAAGCTCCCCACCACCGAGGCAATGGTGATCCCTCCGCTGCCGTTTCATAGTGTTCTACGGGGAAGGACAAAGGTGGCAATCATTGAGGCACATATTCAAAAGGTCTTCGACAAGGTCAAGGTTAGAATTTCTATTCTTTATGTGATTGAATAAGTTCCCTCTTATGTTAATTTTTTTTAATAATGCATGCACTAAAACAAGGATCAAACAACCTAGGAAAGTAGGTCAATTGAAAATAGCGGGAGTTGCCACTTTTAGCTCATAAGAACATACCTAAGAAAGGTTATGACCCCAAAATTTTGTTGATCCCTACTTCCTTAGGTGACAAATTGTTAAAGAAGGCTATGATTGATTTAGGTGCCTCTATTAATGTGATTTTTTTTTGCCGTTATGAAAACCTTAACATATGTAAGCTTAAAGACACTAGGGTTATTGTCCAACTAGCCGATCACTCCCAAGCTAGACCTAGAGGTATAGTTAAAGATGTCAAGGTTAGGTAGGCAATCTAGTGTTTCTGGCGGACTTCTATGTCCTTGATGTAGTTCATGATGGTGGTGCACCCCCAATATTATTGGGAAGACCTTTCCTAAAAACATCAAAGACTAAAATAAATGTTCATTTAGGAACATTAACCCTAGAGGATGATGCTGATGAGGTTGGATTTAAGATTTATAAGTCTAAAAATGATTCACCTATTTCCTCTCTTATGTGCAATGACATATATCTATTTGATGAACTTGTTCAACATGATTACTCTTGCATGACTTATGAAAATGAATGCCTTAATGAACTCCTCGATGAGAGTGATGAGAGAAATCATATCTTGAGCTTTGATTATGATGACAATGTCGATGAAACCTATGTTATGCACAAGTTTAGTGATGGCCTTTCTATTTCAGATTGTTTGTCTATGCTCAGTAACTTCCAGCGGTCGGTGGAAGGTGGCAAGGACTTAAAACATCCTCGATCACCTCCTGAACTTGAGGATTTGGCTTAGGGATCGACATTAGCCAAGGTACATGATTTCAATTTTGATGAGGTATCTCCCAATATAGAGACCTTGCATGTTCTATCTTCGTTGAATGAAAATTTTGATGATGCACATGTTGATAAGAATGATTTGGATGTTTGTTGTGAAATTAAGGATGTTTTACATCCAATTGTGAACACTAACGTGTTGCAGAGAAAGATGTGGGTTATGGAACTCAAACCTCCTAAACCCTTTCCTACTCCCAAAATCAACAAGAATGTATCTACCGTTGTGAAAGATAAATGTGTTTAGTATGTGTCCCAAGGTGAAGGGTAATCTAGAGACCCGTTCATAGAGATGTGGTCATGGGTGGTGTTAAGGATAGTGATTATGGTGACCCACATACTTGTTTTTAATTAGCCTTTGAAAGTTGCATGAAAAATAAGTCGTGAGGACAACAATAAAGAAATTGTGCTTTTATTTTTTGTTACTAGGCTTTTTTTTATGTATTTTTGGACTGTGTTTGATCTTTGGTGGATTTTTAGGGATTATTAGTCATTAGATTTTGGCTAGAACAGTACCATACTCAATTTTGGTGTTTTTAGGTGCATGGATTTTTGCGACGAAGTTTGAAGGAGCAAGGTTTGACACACACTCTGCCAGCCTTGTGCCAAGGTAGGCCCGCATGAGGCTATTTTGCAAAGCACGGCCCATGCCAAGGTAGGCTGACACGAGGTGTTCATGCTGCACGGGCCGTGCCATTTGAATGTCGCACATGCTTCCTAAGCCCACCAATCAAAATCCACGATCCTTCTTATAAATTTCCTCCTTCTTCACCATTTTCTTCATCCTTCTTTTTCCCCAAAACCCAGAAAACCCGAAACATAAACCTATTTTCTTTCCCAATCTCATTTCCCTCTTAACTTCCTCAATTATAAACCAAATTGCTTCAAACTTGTCCCAAAATCTTCCTCTCTCTATCCCGCACAAATACCATAAAAAATTGCACCCAAAAGCATCAAGAATATGCCCAGATTTTGAAGGATCCAGTTTTTTCACTTCTTCAACTTTTCTCCCAAAGTTGAAGAATCAGTCCATTCTGGGTATTGGAATTTATTGGAATACATTCTAGGAGGAGTCCTGCACACTCCACGAGTTTCAATAACTAGATTTCATCTCCAATATCTGCCATAGGTACATGGTCAAATCCATTTTGAAGAAGTATGGAATTATTTTTTTGGGAATTTTTGGATATTGCATGATTAGGACCTATTAAGTGGGCTAGAGTGTGATTGTACCTTTTTGTGGGACATTTTGAGTATGGGGTAGTTTTTGAGATTTGTGGATTGTTAGTTGCTATTGTTGGTGATGTATATTGTTTATCATGCCACGTAGACAGAGAGCTGCGTTTATGGGGCTGCGCACGTTCCTCGAGGAGCACCAAGAGCGATGAGAGCATATTGTGGGACACCCCCATCTTTGATACTAAGTTTGTAGATGAGAGGACCCAAAAGTAACTCAAACTCCACGACCCCAAACTTGCCACTAGCTACTATATTGTAGTTAGCAGTGAGTATAGGAGCAACACTGTAAATTGTTTCTTTGATCGAAGCACATGTAGGTAAGCTCCATTTGAAATGACCCTCCGTGTGCGGGTCAATCGCCCTTTGTAATGATTATCCACACGTGTCCATGTACCAGTAAAAGACTAGGGAGCTACCACGGTCCCCACTTCTTCCATTGGAACTCCGGGTGGAGGAGTTACTCGAAACCACGACCATTAGTTCAATTTTCACTTGATCATGAACTCCTCACTCTAGGAAGTGAGCTATTAGAATATGAAATCTATTATCATCTATGGCGTAGAAGAAAGCTAAGAATGAACATTTCATTGACCTACATATAAATCACATGGGCAGGACAACCCCATTGAATGGAAACATGAACTAATCCGTGAAAGCATAAGAGTGCTACCCTGACTAGAAAAGCCCATCTCCTGCCTAAAGAAAGAATCTTTGCTGAAATATCAGTATCTTTAGTTTCGTATTCAGGAGTATAATAAGTTAATTTGTACTCTTCAACACCAGTTTGACTGTTACTTTTCAATTTAAATATGACATGGTGAAAGTACATTGAAACTTATCCTTATTTTTTGATAAAAAAGAACGCATAGCTCCGTTGAATTCTCCTAATTATCCACTAACCAAGATAACTAGCGTGGTTAGAGTGTTCAAAATAACTAGATAAAATAAGTTTCAATGAGTTGACTAAAATAGGTAAATTTAGTTGGGGCAAAATAAAAATATGATCCTATGTTTTTGTGAATGTATCAAAACAACCCCTAGTCCTTTAAAAGCGTTGAATTTTTTTTAAGTGTTTCCATTTTTGTCCAACTGATGTCAAAACTAATGTCAAAAGTACAAGTTCATTTTTGCACTTTCAGTTCGGGGTCATTTTAGTACTTTCAAAAAAATTGAAATTGTTTCATCACTTAAAAAAGTCTCAGGAAAGGTGGCATGTCCATAAGCTTATGGACTGACCAGAGACAATTTTTTTTTGTAATTAATGAAAATTCAACTTTTCAATTGTACATAAGTGTGGTTCCTCTTTCTTTTTGCAGCTCTTTTTTCTTCTGTCTCTGCAAAAGTGGTCTATTTTTTCTCTAGTGATTTTCCTCTCCTCTTCAGCAATTTCTCTGCCTCTTCTCTGTTTCTCCGTCGTCGCACGTTTCTTTGCCTCTTCTCCGTGTTTCTCCACCTCTTCTCCGCGATTCTCCGGTCTCTTATTTCTCCGATTCTTCCTCGGCGTTGCTGTTTTGTTTCTTCATCGGTATTCATAGTTCGCAGGATGAGGTATGTCATATATTTAGGGTTTATTTTCTACAGTATTATGACACACTTCTTGTTTAATTTTTTAGATTTGGTATGTTCTTTGTTTTGTGATCGTTGGATAAACATCGTTTAAAGTGTTTTGAGTTTCCATGAGCGTTTTTCTGTGGCATGATTTTGAATTGTCATCGCGTTGTTACAATGAACTTTTTGATTGTTCACCTTGAATTACGAGCTGCTTTCATTTACTTATATGTTGTAGCTGTTATTATCTAATGTGTATATGTTGGTTAAACTGTGAATGGCCTTTTTATTCTTCTTTTTTTTGCTGATTGTTCGTTTTGAATTTTGAACTCCATCTGTTTACTTATATGTTGCACATGTTAGTATTCAATGTGTACTTGTTAGTTGAATTGTCTATGGCCTTTTGTTTTCATTTGTTGTTAATTGTTTGTTTTGAATAATGAGATGCATATGTTTATTTATATGGTGCTCTGTTAGTATCTCGTTTGTACTTGTTATTTGTGCTATGTATGACTTTTTTAAAAAAATAAAATAATTGTTTTTGGTTGTTCATTTTGAATTAGAAACTGCATCTGTTTACTTATATATTGCATCTGTTAGAATCCAGTATGTACTTGTTAGTTTTATTGTGTTTGACTTTTGTTTTCATTGTTGATTATTGTTCATTTTGAATTAGAAATTGTACATGTTTGCTTATATGATGCACCTGTTAATATTCAATGCGTATGAATTTTTGCATGAGTCGGTCGGATCTAAACTTTTTTTGTTTTAAATTTTAAGGAATCAGACAACATTGAGCATTGGATTCCACAAGATATTCCGACACGAGGAGGATTCATATGAAGATGATACTGAACTTGAAGAATCGAAAATGATCCCCTTTTGAACATAAATAATTGATTCATTATATTAGAAACTATTAGTTAATCTAAATAGGAATACTGTTGTAATAGTAAGTTCCCTATTGGAAGATTTTTGTCATGGGCATTGTATTTTCCTTTTTGTTTAGATGTTGAGAGCTCCTCTCATGTTTGAAATTGACGAAATTTACGTGTTTTTTATAGGGCGAACGACTTGGGAGGGGGAGGCCCTTGATCTCCTTCCATCGTTCACTTTTGACCCCTTAATATTTTTGAACACTTTTAACCTCTCATCTAACAAAATTGCTGAGTCGTGACCATTCCGTCAGATCTAAGTGTTAACTTTAGAGTCTTCTATGTTAATTGATGGTAAAAATGACTTTTCAGCTCTATTAATTACAAACTCAGTCCCCTAGCATTTTCCTTATTTACATACAGTCCCTATTTATTTTTATTACAAACCCAGCCCTCCTATATATATTTTTTAAAATTACAACTCAACCCTCACCACATTCTTCTTCGGCTACCCGCACTGCCATCCTAGCCTTGACCATCCTCCACCACCGATCCCCGACCATCCGCCACCAGCCCAAACCCTCGCCACCACCCCCACTACAAATTCTTTCCATCAGAGTGCGGTGCCGTCGATCATCCCAGCCCAAACTCTAATTTTGAAGAAACGCAACCGTTGTTGTCGTCCTCATCTAATGGCACTAATCTTGCACTAGTCTCCGCCTGATGCAGTTGCTGAAGCTGCAGCTCAATCGTAGCCATTCTCTTTAGCATGCTTTACTCCGAACAGCCTCGCACTGGCTTCGGCCACATCATGGTGGTTTAATTTACTGCCGCTATATTCTCCACTCAACAAACCTCCACCTTTCTCCGCCACTATCTTCCACATCAGACGCCGCCACCACCTCCATCTATTCTCCACGCTTCCCCCGCCAGAAACCAATCCCACCGATTTTCCCTCCACCAGAAATCTCTGAAGCTCTACCGCTCATCCAGAACGCCGTCAAGCCAAGGATGCGAGAAGGGGAATTTGGAAAGGATGAAGAAAATAGAAAAATAAAAATAAAACAAGTAAGAAGAAAATGGAAAATGAAGATTAGAACATGACCATTTTACCCTTAAACTTAACTCTTTTGACCAAAGTTGACTCTTTGACCAGACGGAAGGGTCACGACTCAGCATTTTTGCAAGATAAGGGGCCAAAAGTATTCAAAAAAAATTAATGGGCCAAAGGTGAACGATGGAAGGATTTTATGGGCCTCCCAAATTGTTCGCCCTTTTTTATACAAAGTACGCAATGCTTTACATTTGATGATTTCACACCGACAATACGTTTTGTGACCTCTCTTTAATTTAAACTAGCGAAATTTTCTTATGTTTTTTAAAACAAACACATTTTTAATGTAATCAGTATATATTGTAAGGTATTAAATGCAGTACATATGAAAATTTGAAAAACTACAAAATTACGTGACATCTGTTGTGTATGCTATAAGAGAATACTAGTTGTAGGCTAACATATGCATGTTTTAACAAACATAAATGATTCATAAGGTAATTTATCCACTACCTCATGTAAAACTTTTGTTATTCATAAAAACAATTGATAATTTAAAATCATATGCGTGTTTTTATTTAAACAACACATGTTGTAAAGTAATTAATGTAGAGTTAGTATGACAAATTTAAATTGTTAAATTTTAACTTAAATTATGCATGATCTCTTGGAAAAGTTTCATAATTCATATTTAGAAATTTTAAAAACAATTGCATGTTTTAATACAAATAATACGTATTGTAAGGTAACATGTGCACAATATATACGAAAATTTTCAACAACATTTAGTTCTTTTTTCGAATATTTGCCACATATTCTTTACATGTTCATAGCGGTAGAAATCATACATTCAGAACTTTCAATAACAATATCATTCACATTGAACGCAATTGAATAACATAACCTCAATCGGATGTGAAGAATTACAATACAATTGAAATTTTGTTTTAATCAAATTGAAATCAAATTGTTTCGATAAGATCTAGAATTTGTCCTCCCTTCTACTCTAGATGTGGGCAGAATTTTGGATTCCCCAAGTGTTCTCGGTGTCGGGGTCGGAGATTCGGAGCTCGCAGGAGTTATGGCACAACTCCTCTACACCTTGGCTCGACGAAGTGACGCAGATGATGAGGTGGCTCCGCTAGAGAGATTAAAGTTTGGGAAGGAGATGAAGTTTGAGAAGGAAGAAGAATGGAGAAATTCGCAGAGGATGGGAGTTTCGGGAAGTAGAATGCTTCTTTCAATTTGGGAAAGGAGGGACCTGTAAATTTATTTAATTTGCGTTAATTGCAAATTCGTCAATCGCATGTGATATTGTTGGATTCATTGTAACAAATAATTTTTAAATATCAACTTTTTATTTACTATTATTATACATAATTAATCATATTAACTGGTGAAACATGTTTTCTTGAAAATCGCGAAAAAGATTATGTTAAGCTTATGCTAGACGGAGGAGCATGATAATTTGCGCACACTTGACATTTTTTTTTTAAAATCGAATACTTATCATTTAGTATGCGTGACAAGGTTAAAAAGAAAAGGCAATTTTGAGGTGTGGCGTTACGCGCCAAGGATGAGCGTCCCATGAAAATTCCCAACCAGAAAAAAAGGTTGCTAATGATGACAACCATTGACTTGTGACAAAGGAGAGGATGGATGGAACACACAAACCCCCAATACCACTTTCATTGGGCGTGCATGAATAGTTCAACTGTGTGTAAAAGGTCAACATTTTGAGGTACTTTCTTCATCCATCCTTTGATGACCGGTAGGCTCGGCAATTCTGCTTTCTTTATCAGGCAATACAATGTCCGTGGATCAGAGAAATAAAGTTTCAGGTAAATGCTTTTGTTTTCTTTCTGGAAACCATGCCTTTTTTCCTCAAACCATGTCCGCGGCAATTCAGGTTTGCGCCTCTCTGACCTTTTACGTATGGAGGCCTCTTCAACTTGTGGGAATCTCACGAAGAAGAGAGATAATTCTTCTACTGGTATATTATGCCATACCATGCTCTTGCATATTTGTCTCATTGCACCATCCTGCTCTATATTCCGTTAATTGAGGCAACTTCTGATTCTTAGGAATCCTCTTGACAAGTATTTACAAATTCTTGATATTTTTTTAAATTTTTTTACACCATTGAATGATACTAAGAGCAAATTCGAGTAAATGAAAAAGGGCAGTTTGGTTTGCATATGCAGCATCTGTTACTAAGTACCACTGTCATACCCTTTTGTGGCTTGCTCCATTCCTATGAATTAGTATGTCAAGGAACTGAGGATTGTGCACTATACGAAAGTAGTTTGCATATTTTTGTTTCCTCTGGGCTCCATTTCAAAGTTTTGCTATCATTGTAACTATCAATGCTTCATGCATGTATTTTTATCAGATCCACGACGGAGACTCGAATATCTATTATCTGAACAGGGCAATGGAATTTGTGCAGATTGCGGGTCTCCTGATCCCAAGTGGGTGTAAGTATTACAAGGACTTCTGTACTTGAGTTATGCATCCACTTGTATGAATAATAACAAGAATTTATGCATCAAGGAAAATAAGTCATTATATGGAACAGGAAGAGTGGTGTACTTGTCATAGGTGCATGTTTTTAAATGTGATGATATTTAATAAGGTATGATTTGCACTACTTTTATAGAGTTGGGGTCTAGAACATAATTCTAGATGATGCTGCTTGTAATTTTTCTTGACCCTAATACAGCTCTATAGTTTATAGGAAGTGTTGTTATATGGCTCAAGTAATAGAATAAAGGGAATCGAATTGCGGCCTTTAACTTGTCTGTATCAATCTATTCAAAGCTTGATATACTTATTAACATTTGCTTCTTTCAACTTTTAATATTACCTTTGTATTTGTCTAATCTGAATTCATTAATTGGATTTTGAACTATGGATTAAATTTTGTTTTTCATTGTTTCTTCGTATCAATATGCTTAGTCTTTTTAAGACAGTTTTCTGATTACCAGATCGCTCAGTCTCGGCGTGTTTGTATGCATCAAATGTTCCGGAGTTCACAGAAGCCTGGGAGTTCATATAACGAAGGTACTACTAATCAACACACGTCTATTTATATACATGAATGATTTGCCTGCCTAAAGTCTTTAGACGCCACTGCCAAATTTAAATTTGTACTCTCTTTTCCATTTAAGAGGTGGAGAGCAAAACAATGAATGTCCTGAGAGAGTATGATGGGAAAGAAGTTAGAAGAGATCAAGGGAATGAGAAAAAAGGAGTGTTTAAAGAGAGTGAAGAAAAAGAGTGTGCAATGCAACCAAGGAAAAGATTCTCTGATTTAGTTTTTTTTTTGTTGACGGAAACAGATTTTCATTCAAAACACATCAACAGTACATAGTTTAGCCATCACTCCTGGCACTACAATACAACTCTCTGGCTAACTAGAAAAGAATCTTAAAGAAACATATATAACAGAGTCAAGGCTTATCACCTTTGCTATTGTTTGTGACCGTACTCAAGAGTTTAGTCTAAATAGCTAGGTGATCAAGACTTATAAGTCTACAGTACATTTGTTTTTTAAGGCTGAAACAAATATGAAACAACCAAAATACAAACAACACATGTTGCTTAGATCATCCCCTAATCAGTAAACACCATAGTGCAGCCAACACTTTCAGTCTAGCTGTTACCTCCATCGCCACTTACATTTTTTTCTTCTGCAATTTGTCCCACAGTATCCACAATAAGCTGAACATTTAGGAAAATCTTCCTATTCCGCTCTCTCCATATCTGATATAAATCTGTACCTAGCTTCATCAATTGTCTATAGTTCCTTCTGATCTCCACTTGCTTCATCTGCCTCCTTAGTTCCCTCAAATTTCTACCAGTCTTCAACTGCAGCTGAGTGACTCCTTCTGAATGAACATTTCACAAATAAATGCACTGTTTCTCTTGATTGACCACAAAAACAAGGGGACTGTTGGTTGTTCAAATTTTCAAGAGCCAATAATCTATCCACAGTTGACAGTCCTCCCTTCAGCATCATCCAAATGCAGAAACTATGTTTAGGCCAAAGTTTTGAGTGCTAAACCAACTTTTCCATTTTATCCTTTTAGATATCCCATTCGTTATAGTGTAATTTTTCCTCTGAACTTTTTGATCAATACAGTTGGAGAGTTGAGGCAAGATTTTAAGTTCAATCTTTTTAACTGTTTCCAACTCCAACTATGTCCTGCTGCTGCTTTATATCCTTCAAATTGCTTCCCCTTAGATAATGAGCTTGCATCCATTTAATCCACAGCACATCCTTTTTTCATACAAATATCACAAATATGCCTACACATTGATGCTTGATTCCAAGTGGTCAGATCTCTAATACCCCTTTATCTCATTTCCTTTAATCTGCATAATTGTTCCCAAGCAATAGAGGTCAGTCTCATTGTACCCTTCTGCTTGTTTCAAAGGCAATCCCTACATATTTGCGCCAATTCCTGATGAATAGTTTCTGGAAGTTTAAAAACTTCTGCCCAATATCCTGTCAAACTCAGCAAAACACTGTTGATCATTTGCAGTCATCCTGTATGAGAGTTTTCTTGAGCTCCAATATTTCAGTTTACCAGAAATTTTATCCACCAATTGAGAACATGTGACCCAATTCCACCTAGTAACAGCTAGGGGTAGTCCCAAATATTTCACTGGGAATTTCCCTTGGGAGACTTGATGAAGCTGCTAACATGTCTTGATCTGCGCTGGACATTTTTGAAAAGTACATTTCTGATTCTTCACATTTATAGTCAGTAGTGTAACCTGCTTGAATGTCTGCAAATTCTACTCCCTCCATAGAATTCTCATTAGCTTCCCTTCAAATGATCCAGTGTAACTTCCATTTATAAATAAAACTGAAAGAGGAATCTTCTGCACACCTTTCAATCAATCTGAGAAATAAACTTGGAAATTCGAGTTTGGCCACCCATTGAAATAAGTGTGGGTTTATGACTTCCGTTGCATATTGAAAAGCCTCAAACTTTGCATGCACATATGTGTAAGCTGTGAAGTGTTGTGCAGATCACTCGTGGAATTACAAAAGCTGAAACAAATTTTTGTATCATGGTGCACAATCTCGGTTACAGATCTTTGTTTCGAACCATTTCATAGGTATGTGCAAAGTGTTAGGGGGTGATTTGTAACCTTTTGAATTACAAGGGGGGCTGATGCAGCACAAGCATGGCTTTGAGTTGGGAGTATAATGGAGCATAGGCAGGAAATCCAAATTTCGAAAAATGAGACGAATGATAGTAAAACTGCAACTCTAGGAATATGAGTCCCAACTAGATTACTTAGGCAAAGGTGGATAATGCAACGCTTCAAGAAGAAAAACGTGTTGCAAGGATTTTATGAAATCTCCTCTTACTTAGGTCTATTCTTTATAAACTAGAACTAGAATACGGCTCTTATTTGTAAGAAACAACTTTCTTAACCTAGTTTGGTTTCCAAATTAACAGAAAAAGTAACACCTTAATACCTTATAGATACAGAACTACGGAAAATTGGGAAAATAGAGAAATCGCTCTGCGTGGAGTTGCCCTTGGATCTTTTCCGGCTAATTGTGGAATCATATCATACTCTGAGTCAAAGAAATTTATTTCATGTACGTAGCAAAAGTTTGATGAAGAGGGAAGTTTGATAAGCCACATTTATTCGAGTTTTAATGACACTGATGCATATCCTGAGAAGCCTTAATTATCTGATCTTGTTAGCATCAGTTTCTATTGAAATTGCCAAAATATTTGCTTAAGAAATTCTTTTATAACATAAAAAAAGAATTATTAGTACCAATGTCAACTGTAAAATAATGTTATCTTCTTTCCCCACCATGCTTCAACTTAATTTCATGTGAGTAAATAATTCCTCATATATATCTGTTAGGTGTTATCAGTCAAATTAGACGAATGGACGAATGATCAAGTAGATCTATTAAAGAAAATGGGTGGAAATACCTCGCTAAACTTGAAATATGAAGCCAATCTGCCAGAAAGCTACAGAAAACCAAAACCAGATTCATCTAATGAAGAGCGCTGTGATTTCATTAGGTAATGTACGTATTTTTCTTGATGTACGTATTTTTCTTGTGAAAGTAAGTTTTTAGGTAAACTGGGATCCTCTCTTATCCAACTCATTGATACTCAGGAGAAAATATGAGCAGCAAGAGTTTTCAAACTCTGCGGAATTGACATACCGCTCCTCGCCGTCACCATCATCCTCTAATTGCTATTCAACTAGCTGTAGTTACAGTTCATCAGTGGATAAAAAAATCTCTGAGAAGCAATCCGCAAGTAACCGTTTTAATAACCTGGGGAATGCATTCCGTAACAGCTGGAAGAGAAATTCTGAGCATCGCTCCACTAAG
>JAULKK010000008.1:9589775-9607483 GCA_032355705.1 Rubia peregrina
GTAGTGATTTTGTGAGATTATATGTCTCTCTATCTGTTAGGTTTATTAATATTCATGTTTGATTTGAGTTTTACATTCATGTACGATGGATGTTAATTATACTCTATGATGCACCATTGTTGTATGTGACATGTATCGTGCAGGATTGTTTGCCTCTTAGGAGTGTCTGGTTAGGATTATTGTTGGCTCGTGAGTCCCGACAATGTGAGTGTATGCATATAAGACCATGAGCACCATTCCAATTAGCATATCCTAACTTCGACTAGATGGATTGTACTCCGATAGACAAGGCATGATAGTTTGTAGCAACTAGTGTTGTATTGTAGCTACCATAGTCATTTTAACCCTAGAGTTATCATGAAATGCTGATTCATTTGCCACTATAGGTCTGGGGAGAAGTATCTATAGTGGAGTGCCCGAGATGTAATTCCTTTATAGGGAGAGAGGAGCGTAGTCTGGATTCCTTTTATTACCGATGCACTTTACCTAATTATGGAGGCGGGGTTGATAGGATTAAAATAGACCAAGGTACCTTTGTGTGATAGACATTGAAAAGTGTCGACTATCACCCACACTATTTGACATAGATATTGAGATAGGTTTATATGTCTAGTATGTGATAGAATCTAGGATCAAAGTCATTTACCGGTCATGTTATGAAAATATCCCCAAGTTTAGCTTATTATAGTATGTTCTCTTGTTCTGCATGCTTCATAGTTTTTAAATAACACCCCTCAAACCTATGTTTGTGACAATAGCCATTCCCGACACACTATCGGAGTGACACCCAGTTGTAAGTCTTGTGTAGTTAGCTTTTGAATTCTATCATCTTTGTTGACGACCTCAGACTTTCCACTAGCTACTCTTTAGTATGTGGTAGTGAGTACGGGAGCAACAAATAAATTTCTATATTTGGTCTCTTAGTGCTCCGTGGGTTAATTATCCCAAAAGTACGATCATATGGAGTGCGGATCAATGAACACCCTATTTTTAACAGGCTGCCTACCCTAGCATATTTTGGTTAGTCTTTGCTCTATATACTTTTTGGCACTAATCTTGATTACTACAACTTTCATCCTTTCGGTTGTCTAGTTTTCCTGTATTTGTGCCCCGATGTTTCTCATAAGTTGATGCCTCGGAGTTTTCCATGTATTTTCTTAAGACACGGATCTCATTACAAGGGTTATCGTTGCCTTGATCCATATATGAAGAAGGAATACATCATTTGACATACTCTTTTTTATGAGTCTTTCTTCCTGGATCCTCTTCTAGGACCAGCAGCTACCCCTACTTCCCTTGATTTTTTGGCCTTTCTGGAGCCTTTGTCAGTACCTTTAGAAGGTTTTGAGCCATCCACATCAGCCTCTTCGCCTACAGTTCTTGACAATTCCATCTTCCCACTTTCACCAGAGATTATGCCGCTATCAGCAATCTCTCTGTGCAACTAACCTGTTTCATCTATACCTCCTGAGCCACCTCAGGGTTTGCATATGCCACCAGTCTCAACAAACACGTAACCTGCTTCGCTGCAAGTGCCATTTACCGCAGCTCCTACATGTGGCTCTCCGGCGTGCTATCATCCTCGGCTTAGCGACTTGCACTGTGTGGTTCTACAACTCTTTTGTCAAATGTGTTTTGTCATCTAAGCCTGCTTCTCAACTTCCTCTGACTACTTGCTCGAGAAATGGTTGGCTCATGTATAAGGAATTTTGTAATTATGATATTCCTAGACTTTTAAATTCTTTGTTTGTTAAGACTGAGCCACGTAGCTATCGCACTTCTGCCAAAGATCCAAATTGGGTTACCGCTATGGCTTCTGAAATGGTTTCCATTCACAATCAGCATACTTAGTAATTGGTTCCCCGTTCTTTGTATGTAAATGTTGTCACATTTAAATGTGTGTTTAATTTAAAGTTCAATGATGATGGTTTGCTTGATCGTCATAAAGTGAGACTTGTTGCACAAGGTTTTTCACAACTTCCAAGATTTGACTATGATCAAAGTTTCATTCCCGTGGTCAAGACGTCTACAGTTTGCACTGTTTATCTCTTGTTGTTCTTCGTAACTGGATTTTTACATTACTTGGATGTAAAAAATGACTTAATTGAATGGGTTTCTTGAATATCCAGTCTACATGGAGGAGCCTACTGGTTACAAAGATCCTAGGCGTCCTGATTATGTTTGTGAGCCGTGTGATCCGCATTCTGCTGGTTGTTAAGTTGTGGGAGAATCAACCCGTAAAGTGCTATATACAAAGATAAGATTTATAGTTTGCACCTGTATGCTCACTACCAACTACTACAGAGTAGTTTGCGGTAAGTCCAGGGTCGTCCACAGAGACACTAGAATTTGAGAGTTAATAAGACACAACTCACAATTGGGCATCACTCTGATTATTTTTCGGGAATAGATAGTGTTACAAACATAGGATTTGGGGGGGTTATCTAACAAATACTAATCATGAAAATCATAAAGATTAAACTATTATAAACTAGCATTGGGGATATTTGTGTAACATTGACGATGAATCACATTGATCCTAGATTCTATCACATGGATCCTAGATTCTATCACATGTAGGAAGTATAAACCTATCTCATGTCTATGTCACATGGTGTGGTGATAGTTGGGAATTCCAAATGTCTGTCACACAAAGGTTCATCCCCACTTTATGAAACTACCACACCCCCTCCGTAATTGGGGAAATTGCTTCAATCGAACTATAGATCCGGTCCTCTTTCCCTATCAATCTCACTCCCAAACAAATCCTTGTGTAGATAGAAACCTTTAGATATGAGAGTGAGGACAATACGTCTCAGGTATTTCACTATGAACACCAATATCTAGGCCTAGAGTGTCAATGGAATTAGCATCTCGTAATGACTCTAGGGTTAAAACGACACTAGTCCTACACAACAACCCTAGTTGCTATAAACTATCATGCTCACATTATCGGGGTAAGCCGAGGGTTGTCCCCTATTAGGGTATCTATCATTTCTAACATGAATAATTATTACATGACGACCCATTTAAGTTAGATTCTAATAATTGGAACGGTGCTCTCGGTCACCATGTATGCATTCACCTCGTTAGTACTCACGAGCCTACAATTGCTCTAACCCTATAGTCTCAAGGTAGCAATTCAAGCCTAGCAGGATGGTATACTGCATACGAATCCACGAGTGCATCATAGAACATATATGGCATATATCATACAAGAATATAAAACATAAATCAAGCATGAATGTTCATAGAACATAAAGATAGGGAAATCAAAGAATCTGACAAAGTCAACATCTAGTTATGAATACAAATAATTCCCAACTAATTAACTACTCTAGAGACATTGAACCAAATACAATAATTGGAATCAATGCCATAAACTAGGAATAATAAAAGAGAAGAGTTAGCCTCTTTCTCTCTCTACCTACTCTTGAAACTAAAATTAGAAATGAACCTTCTATTTAGTACTTAGTAAACCTAGTAAAATAGTGGCTCTTTATATAGTAGGTAAAAATGGGCCTTATAAAAGCCAAAAACAAAAGAGAAACCCTAGCACCCACTTCGGCACGGACCGCACAATAGTGCACGGCCCGCACCACACAACCTCATCAAAAGTAGACGAGTTGCGGATGGTAAATGTTCCTTGACCAATCTGAGCACATGGTGCGTGTAAATGCATGCGGGCCACCATCTGGAGAGCACTTCTTGCAGTCTGAGCTGCGCAACCTATGCCGTCTAGAGTCATCATCTTTGGCCTCAGAGTGCGCAGCCGCACAATAGGTCGCGGGGCACGGATTGGAGGTCCGGGTCTTGAACTTCTGGGTGCACGATTTGTGCTAAAGCACATGGCCTGCACTAGGACATAGTCACATCAGCTAATGATTTGGCATGAGCTGTGTAAACGTACAAGAGTCGTGCTAGTTTTCACTTTCTTCCGGACTTTGACTCATTTTCTTCTGCCCATCCATCTACTACCACGTTTTTGCTCATGTACTTCAGTCTACTACCATCCTTGTAAATAGCCTTCTACTATCTACTATCATTCTTGTGAATGACTTTCTACACAGTCTGAAGTGCCAACAAGCAATCTACAAATAAAAGCTCACAAAAACAGATTTAGACGCTCGTAGGGACATAGAGTCCATTCAATCTAAATAAGATACAAAAGGAGGGATTTAGATATGAAAACCACAAACAGTCATCTAAACCCTTCGTAATGTAAAACTCACCTAAATCTAGCAATCTACCATACAAAAAATAACCAAAAATATGTTAAATGCCTTAAGAAACACATACATTTTATGTCTGATCACAGCGCAAGGCCATCTATGGGTTGAAGCAGGTTTCTCTTGCTTGGTTCCAACGCTTCAACTCCCTTCTCATTGGTCTTGGTTTCACTTGCAACTCATCTAACACTTCATTGTTTGTGTTTGCAAAAGGTGCCTCCTTATTATAGTTATTGGTTTATGTTAATGATATTATTGTCACAGGAAATGATGGTTCGCTAACTCATAAGTTCATTGATCGTATGAATCAAAAGTTTAAGATCACCGATCTTGGCACCTTACTTTATTTCTCGGGTTTAGAGGTTGATCCTACTTCAGATGACTTATTCCTTAGTCAAGTAAGATATGCCAAGGACATTCTGCTTCGAGTTGCAGTCCATGTCGCCACCTCTTTCGTGGCTTATTCATAGCTTCTCCACTATTTCAGTAAGCCATTTGATAATCCAAATCTTTATCGTTCCTTGGTTGGTGCATTTCAGTACTTGTCGATCACACGTCACAACTTGTCTTATGTTGTCAACACTGTCAGTCAGTTTACACAAACACCCACTGATGATCACTTTCAAGCTGTCACTCGAATTTTGTGATATGCTCATAGTACTCTTCATTATGTCTCAACTTTTTGTGCAAATCTGTCTGCTCTTCCATTACTTGGATATTCTATTACTGATTGGATTCGGTAGGTATAGACTCGTAGATCCACATATGGTTACACTATCTTTCTTGGTAGTAATATGATTTCTTGGAGTGCTAAGAAGCAACATACAGTGTCTCGTTCTAACTTGAAGTTACACTATTGTGCTATAGCCTATGTTGCAGTGGAACTAGGTTGGATGATGAATCTTCTCAGGGACTTGCGAGTGATGATTCGTTTGCCACCCGTGTTGTTGTGTGATAATAACAGTCCCCTATTTTTTGCTCGAAATCCTGTTTTACATATGAGGGCCAAGTTATTGATATTGATTATCAATTTGTGCGTGAGATGGTGTCTTCTGACAAGGTCAAGATATCTCATGATTCGTTTCACCTTCAGTTTGCTGACATCTTTATAAAGAGTCTACTTCATCCTAAGTTCGGGTTTTTATGTTCCAATCTCTGCATTGCTAGTAATCCTACACTTCGCTTGAGGGGATAATAGAGTAAAAGAATGAACATAAGAAGAATAAAGAAATAGTTATTTTTTTTATTAGTTTTGTAATATTCTATTATGAGTCTGTCTCTTGAAAGACGGTCTTTCCATAAGTCATGGAAAGACCAAGGTTTAAAGTGTAAATTAGAAGAAGTGAAGAAATTTTTTCGGGTTGCATGAATTGGGTTATAAACTTTATAACTACTACATGTTGCATTAGAAAGTTTTAATATTGCAACTAAGACCTTTTACCTTTTATTATTCTAATTAAACCCCTTCCTTCCATAAGCTTATGGAAAGACGGTCTTTTCCAAGACTTTGCCTTCTATTATACTCTCTCTGTCACAATTCAAGCTGCAATTTAACTATTCATTTAGTCGAAAGTTCTTAACTTTGACCATAAAATTGAATTAGGATACAAGTATAAATACTATAGTGTGATACCTTGTTAGATTCGTTATAACATATATTTTCAAAATATCAACTTTTCACAAGTTTTAATTATCCTTAATGAGAGATATTAAGGATAAAAAATCTAAGTCAACTGTAAAAAAATTAAAGTGTGTAGTTTGAATTTGGACAGATGGAGTAGCTCTTTGTACTCACATGTAAATATTGTGAGTTCTACATTTTATCATTTTTTCAAAAAATTCTTTTAATTTTAAATTTTTATAAATTTTATTTTGTCAATCTATTTTATCATAAATTCAAGCACCTACAATTATGTGAATCAAATACTGCACAGAAACGAATGGGGAGAATGTTAAGTGAGGAAAACAAAACCAAAAACAAAACCGGGCAAGAGGCAGTTAACTGGGGGTAAAATTGGTATTTTGTCAATAAAAACAAGGTGAAATAACCTTGAAACCACGTGAGCCGATAATAGAACCCCCTTGATAGAAAACTGTGGTGGCCGCGAATCCCAGCACCTACCCATGACCAAACGGAGGAAAACGGCAGTTTCTCCGGCGGAGAAGAATTCAGGCGACGATGGAGTCACAGATCACAGACTCTGCGGTTATCTTCGCGCGGTTGTCGAACTGGCACATCCGCACAATTCCCAAACCCTACCTACCCACAACACCCGGTGTAACGTCTCCGTCGACAACGGCATCCACTTTGTGTGCGACAATGGCGTCGTGTTGGTGCCTATTGCTTCAACATCGTCGAGGAAAAGATGGAGTAGAATTGGGATGGTGCATGGGAGCCTATCTGTGGTGCGGCAGCTTCAACCTCTGTTAAATAACAGGTGTTTGAGCATCATTGCCCGTGTGATCGGGGTGTCCGCGCTTGAGGATCACGTCCGTGTTCTGCTTTTGGTGGACGTGTATCTCCCCAGTGCGGTCTGGTCCGGGTGGCAGTTTCCCAAGTCCGGTCCTATCGCCGCCGCCTTTTTTAAGCATTTAAGGTTCGTTCCGTTTCTATATTAATACTTTGAATGCTATAGTGTTTGGAATTGAAGTAAGTAGACAAGTTTATTATTTGATCTACAGTTGTGAATGGGAAACAAGGCGATTGATGCTTGCCAGTTCCGAGCCAGGTCTTACTGACTGTGAAGTTTGGAACATTCCTGACTGTCACGCTGTTGATTGCAAGCACCAATGCAGTGTTCCAGAAGCCCCTGTTGGCAAGTTCTTTGAACTTCATGAAATCTTTGAGAGCTTGCCAAGCATAATGGAGGTGCCCAACCTGAACTTTTCTTCTGTTATACACCCAGCTAGTATCTCTGCAGGAGTGGGTATTTGGCAGCTTTCGGACGACATTATAATCCAAATCTTATCCTCACTTGCTCCTGTTGACCTCGTCAGAGTTTCCGCGTCGTGCCATCATTTGAGATCCCTGGCAGCGACAATCATTCCATGTGGGAAACTCAGTCTTTTTCCTCATCAGCAGGCTGCTGTTGAGTGGATGTTACTGCGCGAGCACGGTCCTCGAGTCTTGCAGGATCCCTTATATGTGCCCTTTTTCACTCAAGATGGATTTCACCTTTATATCAATGTCGTTTCTGGTAAAATAGTGGTTGGTGCTACTGCTCCCTCCATCACAGATTTTCGCGGAGGCATGTTTTGCGATGAACCTGGCCTGGGTAAGACTGTTACTGCTCTCTCCCTCATTCTCAAGACACAGGGAACACTAGCACATCCCCCCGATGGTGTTCAAGTTTCCTGGTGTAATCATAATTCTGATCAAAGATTTGCTTACTACGAGGTCAGGACTCAAAATCTAGGGGGCTATGGAGTGTCGGCTATTAATCCTCGAAGGGGTCAGTTTTGTCAAAATGACCTTAGTCCAGGCCAAAACTCAGACATATGCACTCCATCTAATTCTGAGAAGTCTGGGGCAAATTCTTGTGGGAATGGTCTGATATCAGAAAAGGCTAGAACAAGAAGGTTCCCTGTTTTTGCCTCTAACAACTCTCATCAGGTTCAAAGAAATCTTCTCAACCAGTATGAGGAAGCTTCTGTGGTTCCTCGGGATGAAAAGCCTGGAAAAAGGAAACATGCTTCTGGTGGCCCTAAGTTAAACTCTTTGCATTGTGGCTCCAATGAATCATTGTCTAAGGAGAAAAGGAGACCCAAAATGGTTTATGAGGATGACTGTCTGGTCTCAGAAACATGGGTCCAGTGTGATGGCTGTGGCAAGTGGCGGAAGCTTGTTGATGCAACTATAGCTGACGCTTCCAGAGCTTGGTTCTGTAGTATGAACAATGATCCCTTGCATAAAAATTGCAATGTTCCTGAGGAGACCGACAAGTATGAGTCTATAACATACTTACCTGGCTTTTGTGCCAAAGGATCCCCAGGGGGTTTGGAAGAAAATACATCATTTTTTATTAGTGTGTTGAAGGAGCACAAGAACCTACTGAACTATAGAACAATTAAAGTACTAAAATGGTTAGTCAAACTTTCACCAGACAAGCTCTCAGAAATGGAAACCATTGGGTTGGCTCATTCTGTTTCACAAACCTCATTAGCTGATGGAGAGCATGAATATCACGAAGTATTTCAAGCATTTGGTCTCATTAAGAAGGTAGAAAAGCATGTCACAAGGTGGTATTACCCGAGAACTATAACTAATCTTGTCTTTGACTTGGGTGCACTCAGAAATGCTCTTTGTGAGCCATTGGACTCATCCAGGTTCTATTTATCACGAGCGACATTAATTGTTGTTCCTGCTAATTTAGTGGATCACTGGAAAACTCAGATTCAGAAGCATGTGAGTCGAGGCCAATTGAGGGTATATATATGGAATGACCACAGAAAATCACAGAAGAAGCCCTCTCCTCATCATCTTGCTTGGGATTATGATGTTGTCATTACTACATTCAGTCGTTTAAGTGCAGAGTGGAGCCAAAGGCAAAGAAGTACCTTGATGCAAGTGCATTGGCTAAGGGTTATTTTGGATGAGGGGCACACTCTTGGCTCCAGTCTTAATTTAACGAACAAATTGCAAATGGCTGTGTTCCTTACAGCTTCCAGTCGCTGGGTTCTAACTGGTACACCTGCTCCCAATACTCCTAGTAGTCAGCTTTCACATCTTCATCCCATGCTTAAGTTTCTTCACGAAGAAAGTTACGGGCTAAACCAGAAATCATGGGAGGATGGAATCCTTAGGCCATTTGAAGCTGAAATGGAAGAAGGTAGGTTGCGGTTGTTACAACTTCTTCAACGATGCATGATTAGTGCTAGAAAATCTGATTTGAAGACCATTCCTCCTTGCATCAAGAGAGTTACATTTTTAGATTTTACTGAAGAACATGCTAGAACATACAATGAACTACTAGAAACAGTACGGCGTAATATCCTATTGGCAGACTGGAATGATCCATCTCATGTGGAGAGTCTGTTAAATCCAAAGCAGTGGAAATTTCGAAGTGCTACTATCAGAAATTTAAGGTTGTCATGCTGTGTTGCTGGACACATCAGAGTAGCAGATGCTGGTCATGATATTCAGGAAACCATGGATATCTTGCAAGAGACTGGTCTGGATCAGCAGTCACAAGAGTATGAAGTGATAAAGTTTAATATCCTGTATGGTGGCAGCTGTGTGCGGTATGATTTCACATTTGAATGTTACCTGTTTCTTTCACTTTAATGGAACGTATTTTATTCTTATTGCTTTTTTCTTGGTATTTTAGATGCAGAGAGTGGTGTCGTTTGCCCATAATCACACCTTGTAGACACCTGTTATGCCTTGATTGCGTTGCTCTGGAGAGTACAGTGTGTCCCCTTGCTGGTTGTGGTAGATTGTATGAGATGCAGAGCCCTGATATCCTAACCCGCCCTGAAAATCCCAATCCAAAATGGCCTGTTCCGAAGGATCTGATTGAGTTACAGCCATCATATAAACAGGCACTGCTCATTTTTGGTGCTTATAGTGTTTTTATAATTCATGCTCTCCTTTGATTCTTTTATAGATAACATCCTGAACTTTTTACTGTAGGATGACTGGCATCCTGATTGGCAGTCAACATCTAGCAGTAAGGTTACTTATCTTGTGAATAGATTAAAACTTCTAAAAGGATCTAATGGACTGGTAGGCAGTTCCAGTGAGGACCAAGGAGTAGAAAGACCAGAAAATTTCTATTTAACTCCTCAGAGGTGTAAATTTTACAATAATCGACAGCCAGATGATTCTGTGGAATTAAGGTGCCAGTTAACCAATAAAATTCCGGAGAAAGTTATCATATTCTCTCAGTTTCTGGAGCACATACATGTCATAGAAGAACAGGTAACATTGGATTAGCTTCTCAAGCTTTTTGGCTAATGTTTTCGTTATTTCAATTGACATTGTGCAAATTTGAATTACTCTGTTCCCAGTTAACAATTGCTGGCATTCAGTACACTGGCATGTATAATCCAATGCCTTCTGCGAGCAAGGTATTCATTTTTTACTCACATTGCTCATTTCCCCCCCAGTCCGTAGTTTCTTTTCTCAATGTTTTAATTATACACTTATGTTGTCTTTTTGGTGGTATTAGATGATGTCTCTAGCTACATTTCAGAGTGATGCAAACTGTATGGTTCTTCTGATGGATGGAAGTGCAGCACTAGGTCTTGATTTGAGCTTCGTAACACATGTCTATCTAATGGAACCTATATGGGACAAAAGGTACGAGCAGATCATACATTTTTCTGTGCAGATTGGGTATCATATAAAGTAATTCGGTAAAATTATCTTGGCACGGCAAGCATCTGAACTGGTGGTTCTGGTTCTTGAATACTGGAACCAGAAGTAGAACAGCAGTTGCAGTTTGGGTTCAGTATCAAAGATCTAAGATAAATAATTTAAAAAGTAAAGATGGGGAAGGGGCTTATTGTTTTAAGATTGTCCAACCAATTTATGGCCATTATTGGGGAAAAAAGAAGCAAAAACAGGTTATTTTATAACTTTCTTTTTTTGCTATTTCGATACGCTATTTTTGTCTTTCATCCTATACAAGATAGTACCTTTATAAATTAGTATCATTCCCGTTCTTTCTAATTCTTAAATTAAATATATGAATTCATTTTAAATTATTATGGTGATAAAATTTATCGATTCAATAAAGTTGTTAAACTCATAGAATTCTGTATATTGATTCAGATTCCAAGTTCTTTATATCATTTCAGCTTTATCAGTACATTATGCCTTTTTTCCCCCTCAAATGAATGCTTCTAACTTTAACTGATCAAATGTCAATAAATAAAGTCTAGCCATTTGCAATGATGGTATGCACTCTCGGTTTGTTTTTGTGCTTATATATTTTCTGGTATTTTGAATAACAAGGAGCTTCAAGTCATTTATTTTTTATACTTATCCACTTGGTTGTGTGTTTGGAAATTACTTAGCATGGAGGAACAAGTTATCAGTCGTGCTCACCGGATGGGCGCAACACGCCCTGTTTTTGTTGAAACATTGGCGATGAGTGGTACAATTGAAGAGCAGATGGTGAAATTCTTGGTAATGAGTTTTCCAGTCAAAATTAATTTTCATTGTTTCTACATCCCAGTTTTGTTTGGTAAGAAATCATTGCATTGGTTATCAGTTTGTATATTTCTTTTTCACACCCAGTCCACATTTGGTCAAGTCTCATTTTTCTTGCTGCCGTATGGTAAGATCCTTGAGGGTTCACTCGCAGTAAGATTCTATACAAGAGGAATAGGATGGCTTCTTTGCACATATGCTCTATCTTTTGGAGTTTATCTTCTGGAGAAAAGTTGATTTGAAAATGAAGTTTGGTTCACCCATATTAGTATTCCGGTTTTGTGATAGATATCGAATGCCTAAAGAGGACTTCATCCCTATGACTTGGGGATGCTTTAGGTGGATTTGATATGAGTTTCAAGCCAGGTTCCCTGCCACTATAACATTAGTTTCATGAACAGAAAAACCATAGATTTTTTTTTTTTAAAACGAAAAACCATAGATTGGATTGGCCAAGATCTCTGAAGTCCCTTGCTTTCTCAAAGTTAGGGATTTGGCCAGTCTTTAGATAAAAACTCTTTATGGTAACCTATTAATTTGTGTTTATTATGATTGCATTAATAGATCAATCTCTTTCTTGGAAGTGTTTCTCTGGACTATTCTTGTGCCTTGTGGTTTTGATGCCTTTTGCTACTCTATCCTGACCCAGGGAAATTCAAAATCAAGGATTTCCCTATTTATGCCCAACTCTTTTTTGGGTACAGTAAACACCAACTTGTTAGACTATTGAAACTAAATTATCCTTAATTGGACGCAGGATTCATGATTTTGAGTTTGTTTTCAACTGTACCTAATCTTTTATTTGTTAGAGTGCTTGAGTAAACTTTCTGATTCCTGCATTTCTTGATTAGCGTCTTGTTTCTTAATTTTATTTGGTAAGTGTTGCTTTTAGTTGTTTTAGGAAAGCAAACGCTAAGTAGGTTTCGGTTTTCTAGTCTTTTAAGATGGAATTTTCTGTGGAGAGTAGAACTGTCTGCTTAAATAATTCCTGATACAATTTGTGTTCTACAAGAGTTGTGTCATGCAATTTAGCCTTTCAATGTGAGGCCTGCAGGTCTCTTCATGCCTTGGATTTAGGAGTAATATTCCTAGACAAAGCTCAGTTTTATTACATTATACACATGTATAATGTATAATACAAGCATCAAACTTGCATTGTTTTCATACAAGTCTTTCAGCCACTATCTACCTTCCTTTTAAAAAGAAATAGCTTGCAACTTCTTAGTTAGTAGTTCAAGGGCCTAGGCTAAGGATCCTATCCCATTTTTTGTGAGTACTTAGTTAAAAGCAGTCTCAGATCCTCATGACCTACAAAGCCTATGGAACACCAACCAGACTTGCAAAACTATTTGTACAAACTTAAGAGGATTCAACAAAATTTCAGACAGAACTTGTTGAACAAGGGTACTTGATCCAAAGATGGTAGATCACTGCTTAGCTGGCTAGAACTCTACCTGTCTTCCATAGAGACAGTTGCAGCATCACACTCTTTAAACCTTTGAAAGTTGAAACAGACCTTACCTTACCTTCATATCCTGCCAAACTTGCCTAGAGTAATCACATCAGATGAACAAGGAACCCAATTTTATTTACTGCTAGCCTAAAGAAGGCTCTTATGATGTGTTATGCAACTCAATTTTATGTACATGCTGGGTGACATGTGAAGAGTGCAAGGGTGGTCATTTCCATGTTCCCCAACTCTCCTGTGTTTTCATTTATGTTTGATGTTAATACTTTTTGCAGGATGCGGATGACTGCAAGAGATTACTGAAAGATGAGTCTAGTAAGCTTGATGGTAACACTTCACGAGTCCATCGCACTCTTCATGAATTTGCAGAGAGCAATTATTTAACGCAGCTGAAGTTTGTGCGGACAAATTGAAGCGCACAGGGATTATGTGATTTCTTTTGGGAATCTAATTTCTGAAAGTTCTTGTGTGTTTTATTTCTTGTTTGAAGACCGGTTATATTGATAAGGTGTGCCGGGATAAGAACACCAGATTCTCTTGGGATGATTCTAGCTGTTCATGGTGGCTGTCAAATTTCAAATTCATTCTGTGGACCAGATAATGAGTACTTTTCAGTTCACTTCTAAATGCAATAAGTACTATATTTTGTTTTTCCTTATTTCACAGACAACTTCATAAATATCGGGTTATTAAAGAGATGTCTGGAAGAGAAATCACAAGAGTATTTACGACACGAGATGGTCTATTCCACCAAATTTCATCTCATTTCATTTTTTCTCCACTTTTTAATTAATATACTTATCCTCTCACTTAAAATTCATCTCACCTTCTACTTCTATCACAACTATAAAATTCAACTCTTTGAAATCCCTAATTTCTCCATCTTTCATTCTTCCATGGATGATGCACCCCAACCTCGCGATGCCCGCCTCAACCATCAAACCTTGCTCCTCCACCACTTGTCGTCGGGATCCGGTCGAGTACTAGAGCCCAATGAGCATCGAAAGACAACACCTTTGTCATTAATATAGTGAGATGCGGCTTTGAGATAGAGTGATGATGATCTGACGGTTAGGGCGAAGAATGCATGAGAGTAGGTGGCAGTGAATGGTTGAGTTTTAGTGATGGAGAAATGGAGATTTGGAGTGAAATACAGAAAGGTTGTGGCCGCGGCCATTTTTCGGTGCACTAGTCAAAACTGAAGGGTGCAAATTGGAGATGTGAAGAACTTAAACATCGTATTCACAAGTTGACCTTTGATTATAGGTAGATCTTTGATCGAAGGTTGTTGAAGAAAGATCGCGGAATTCATTAGAAACGAGTATACGTTTATGAGATTGGCGAAAATTGTAGATATGGGGAAAAGAAAATTAATGATCAATGGTGATCTTGTCTATTCATTTCTTGCATGGTTCTGTTTTGTGATTTCATTTGGGTTTAAACAACCTTTAGAACCTCATTACTCCCTTCGTCTCATCTTAAACTGCACACTTACTATTTGGCACCATTCTCTATCAAACTTTGATCGCATATTTGAGTAGATATTAGATTCGTCGTAATATATAGTTTCTAAATATTGACCTTAAAGTTAATAAAAAATGTGCAAATTCGGTTAGATGGAGGGGTTAATTTAGTTATGAATCATGTTTATTGTTTTGATAATAGGTAATGAGCAGAAACATACATCTTGCCAATAGTATTAATTCATTTTGTAAAATTTATGATTAATTAACAGGTATAGAGTTGTTGTATTATTAAATTGAAATTATGGCCCCATTGTTGTGTCATTATAAAAAAAAAATTGGCATTACCAGCCTATTAAGCCCCCCTAGATATCTGGTTGCGCCACTGGTTTGTAGTAATATCTCCTGAACTAATTTATTACTAAATTGAACTACATTGAAATGAATTAAATAGTAACATTTTGAAATTTTATTCTATTGAACTTAACTCACGCGCAAATAAGATTGAAAAACACGACCTAATTTATCCACATTAAAATAACCCAAAAACGATGTTCACCTTCTTATCAAGATCCCCTGTGTACCACCGTTTCTCACTTCATCATCTTCCTCATGAATCTCCCAACTCCCCCAATCATTTCCTCCAAAACACTGTCCGAAATCACATGATTCGGTATCTGGAAAAAGGCCCACTTCTTCAATGCACCTCTTACTGAAGTATTATATGGATTCAGGAGGCATCAAAAGCTTCAAGAAGCAAGAAGAAACTCTGGAACAGTTTTGATAAAAAAAATTGGCGCCAAACTAAGTCGGTGGAAACTGAATTCAGAAATTGGGATTGATTGGTTTTATTTCTGTTTTGTTAATTATATCTCTGGTATAACATTTGGATAGTTTGTTTGTTAGACATTCTGGTAGATAGCATGTGTCAGAATAGAAGATTCTAGAGACTAGTTTAGGGTTTAGATATTTACATTTCTACCCTTTGTGTACTCTATTTATTCTCTCAATAATCTAAACCCTCATTAAGGGGAATTCACCTTTCACATGGTATCAGAGCGGCGTTAGTATCCTGCTTTCTTTTCTTCCTGTTTTCTGAAAAAAATTCCGATCAAACCTGCCCTCTTTCCGGCGATCTCAATCACTCTCTCGGCGTCTACGACCCCACCTCAGAAAATCCACCCTTTTTCACTAAAACCCCACCTCCAAAAATCTTCATCTCGGAGTTTCCCTTTTCCAGCAAATCATCCTCTCGGCGTTTCCCTTTACACGTCCGCCTTGCTCCGCCGCCGCTTGCTCTGCTTTGATCGTTCGGCCCTCTTCTCCGGCTCGAATTTCTGGGCGGGTTCGTTGTCATCTTCAGCGGCCGTCTCTTCAGCCCCGTCCGGAGGATTCAACCTCTGTCCTTCAGCTCCGTCCGCCTCGGTTCAACAGCGACGTCCGGCGATTGATTTTCGGCGCGTAAGATCCACGCGCCAGGAACCAGACAAGCGCGCCTCCATTACCGCGCGTGATTTACACGCGCCCGACCCAACACGCGCGCTCTCCTTTTGCGCGCGTGAAACCACGCGCCGATCCGCGCAAGGCGCGCCTGGCCCTTCAGAGCGCGTGATACCACGCGCCCCCCTGCACATCACACTCCAGCGGGTGGTTTTCTCTGTTCCCAGCAGTTTGGACTATTATTATTCTGTTTCCGTGGCAGTTTTGTTGCTTTTGGGAGGCATATTCCTTCAATAATCATGCCCGTCTCTGGTTTTGGTGTTTCTGATCAGTGGATTATCGATTCCGGTGCCACATCTCACATGACTTCAAATCCTCGTCAGCTGCAGAAGGTACATCCCTATCGTGGTTCTCATTATGTATCTGTTGGTAATGGTGAATCGCTATCTATTTCTCATATTGGTCTGTGTAATATTTCCGGCTTATCTCTACATGATGTTCTTGTAGTCCCTCAAATCACCAGAAGTTTATTGTCTATTAGTAAACTTACTCGTGATTTGCCGGTTATTGTTATTTTTGATGCCGATGCTTTCTTTATTAAGCATAAGCACACAGGAGCGATACTAGGCAAAGGTTCTCATAGTTCTGGTCTCTATTTTCTTGAGACCTGTGATTCCGCCTTTTTAGGTGAATTACGCTCTGGAAAACTCCGAGCTTCTTTTGAGCAATGGCATTCTCGTCTAGGTCATGTCTCTTATGCCACTCTTCAGTTGTTGAGCAAACAGGGTCATATCTCTGTCACTTCTATCTTGCCAGCTCCTGTCAGTTGCTCTTCTTGTCAGATGGCCAAGAGCAAGCATATGCCCTTCTCTACCAGTGACAAACGAGCCACTGCCTTGTTAGATAAAGTACACTGTGATTTGTGGGGACCGGCTCCAGTCATATCCATAGAGGGTTATGCTTATTATGCTGTATTCGTTGATGACTTTTCACGATTCACGTGGTTTCTTCCGTTACGTCGGAAGTCTGATTTCTTTGATATATTCCTCCAGTTCCAGAGATTTGTTGAGACTCAATTTTCTACCAAGATTAAGATCTTGCAGACGGATGGCGGCACAGAGTTCACTAATCATCGCGTGCAAGCTCACTTAGTATCTTGTGGCATTCATCATCAGATGTCCTCTCCCTATACACCTGCTCAGAATGGTCGGGCTGAGCGGAAGCATCGTCACATCACAGAGACTGGTCTTGCCATGTTATTTCATTCTTCTGTGCCGACAACTTATTGGGTGGATGCTTTTTCTTCCGCGGTTTATACAATTAACCGCCTGCCTAGTTCCATTATTGGTGGCAAGTCTCCATTTGAGATTGTTTTTGGGTCTGCACCGGATTATTCTCTTTTTCACCCATATGGTTGTCGTGCGTATCCTTGTTTGCGTGATATTGCACCTAACAAGTTCGCGCCTCGCTCCATTCCATGTGTTTTTATTGGCTACAGCCCTCGTCACAAAGGGTTCAAGTGCCTTGACCCGGCTACTGGGCGTATTTACGTCTCACGTCATGTTCAGTTTGATGAGACTCTCTTCCCTTTTGTGTCCTCGTCGGACACCTGCTCTACTTCTCATTTGGAGCTTTCTTCATTTACAGAGCCCTCTGCCGTGTGGTCATTTCCGCGTAGTTCTCGTCCTGAAGCGTCTTCTACTGCGTCTCCTTGCACGATTTGTTCTGATTCTGATGCTTCATTATTACATGGACCTACTTCTTCGGCACCTGTGACTACTTCGACCTCGGTACCCGTGACTCCGACCTTTGCATCTTCATCCCAGGCTCGTACCTCTCCTGCTCCAGATTTTCATGTCACTGATGCCTCTCTTCAGCCAGCTCCCGCTCGCACTCACCGGATGACCACCAGGACGATGGATGGTTCTCGGCGTCCTCGGTCTTTCTCTGAT
>JAULKK010000008.1:9652472-9666333 GCA_032355705.1 Rubia peregrina
ATATATCAGAATACAAGTTTCGGTTGCACCAGGCTTAACTACATAACCACCTGGTCCCCAAACAATTAGCTGTGAGGTTTATCAGCAACAACTGCATAAGAAAACACTGCCCCCGATGGACTTTCAGACTATCACATCTTATATGGCCTTCCTAGATGCCCAAGACTGATCTCAATGATGTACATCATGATAGCTTACAACATACAAATACATTTTAATGTTCTTAATGATATCCATCTTCAAATTTCATGAATAAGCAAGAATGCCTCAACTTATTGTACGGGTATCTGCTAAAACCAATCACAATTCTTCCGCCCCACCACTCTTTACCTCTATTTCTTTTGGGTCCTTCCTATTTTAAAAGTAAATAATGACCTAATGATCTCATTAAATTAAAAAAACTAAGATTAACGTACCTAAAGTGTAAAGGGCTTACAGCAGTATTGGAAGACTTTTTAACTCACGAATGCTTGAGGCTTTTAAACTTTTGATACAAGATATACTACATGTTAAATTGGACTCAGAGACATTATTATATTGTTATTTTAATATTTCATTGAAATCAAAATATACTACAGAATTAAAACAAAACAATGTAATGCCGCTTTTAAACAGCAACTCAACCTAAAAAAACTTGCATGACGCCAAGTATATGAAAACAAGAAGCAAATGCCATCATATATCAAGTAAATGATAAGTATATCGACCACGAAGATAAAATACTTGTCTTCATACCCCAGGATAATGTAAGTGGTAATCTCCAAGCTGCTTATCAGCCCATTTCAGGATGGGTTTTAAGAAAGACTGTAAAAGAGTCGCGTCCTGAAATTTATTCTCAATTTCGACTCTGCTAATCAAGCTTTTCAAATGCAGCTTTTCCTGTTGTCCTCGTTGTTCCTTGAGAGGTATTTTCTTTAATTGTGCAATTGAATGTTTCAGTAGTCCTTGCTCACCCGTCAGAACAAACTGCAATTAGTGGCAATTATGAGGTTAAGAAAATATTCATCCACAAGAAAATGAAACATAATGGGGCGATCGACCTTGAAGCAAAGAAAAGGCAAACTCCAAACCAAATGTATTCATAATAGCATCACTACATTCTTATCCACCCACTTTGAATATGTCGCATCACCATCATGGCCCAACTTATGCCTCAGCTATCCCATTTCACAGAGGAGTGTAAGGATTATAAAATGGAGATACCAAACTTTGCCATAAAAAGAGAAAGGATGATTACCAATTTGAATTATTACTTTAAAGTATATGCTCAAGTTCAACAAGGTTTGTAATTAAGACATACAAGAAAATCATGGAGTACAACTTAAAAGGGTCTTTGTAAGGTAAGCGGTAAGCCAAGTTTAACAGCAAGAGCAATAACAGCCATGTATCACATGCTACTTGAACCATAGTTGTCAAAATTCCATCCATTCTCTTCAACTTGTAATTGTACCATCTAGATTTACTTAACCAAACTTAACCTTAAACTGTTCTGATCTTAAATACATTCATGCTTCTCAACGTTGTAGAATTTAATTATTTGACAAACAACTAATATGTACACTTTTGATAAGGTTTGGAATCCATCAGGACAAAAACAAAGTTAGGTTAATTAGAATTTAACCGGCTCTTAATAACTTATCAATTTGTTCGACTAAAACACCAGCAAATGTGCGATAGTAATCTGAATAATCCAAATTAAATTTATATGTAGCTACAAGAATAAAAATTTAAATAAATACACTTGAAACTAAGAAAATGATGGATTTTGCACCATCATTAGGGATATATACGAATCTGAAACAAAGACAGAGATGGGGGCATTCTCCATTAATGGTAAGAAGTAGTCCCACATGGACATCCCTTTCTGCGCTCCGGTATAGGAGGCGATGATGGCAAATTAACCCATTAAGGAGGAGTAGGCGTCTGCTTATGAGGCGGCGGCAGCAGCGAAATGGGTTTTTCTCAATTCCTCTCTTCCCATGTGAAACCCCACTTCTTCCGCTGGAGAGAAAGGGAAGAGGGGAACTTTTGGGGGGAAATTAAGATCAAAATATATTTTTATTCACATTGGCCCTAACTCTTCAGATGTTTTATCTTTAAAATTGGCCCTAACTGTTAGTATAAGTCAAGGTACCAAATACATCATAGTTTCAGAAATTATGTCAAATTTTTTAATGTTTTGAAACCAAAGGTACAAGATCTGTATTCCATGAAATAAAGCTACACTATGCAAACATTTGTGGGAGATTACTGATAAGTCTGCTGTGTTGTGAATTAAGTGGATACAGTTATACACAAGGTAAGAATTTCAGCACTTATCAGCCTACTTCAAATTCAAGTAGGAGCTGGAAAGTCTTGAATAGGCTTTCAATAAGAATTGCTCCCTTGTCTAAAACATTGTTTGGATGCCAAGGGAAAGTTCAGAGAGAAGAAGGCTTATGACATTCTGAAGGGAGAAACTAAAAGGGATCCTATTTCTCAGGTAATCCGGAATACCACTATACAGCCTAAGCAAAGTTTTTCCTCTGGATGGTGATGAAGATTAGACTGTCAGCTCAAGTAAGGATCAGACATATGGGAATCCAGCTGAATCTGCAAGTTTGTTTTCTCTGTGCTGCTTCAGGGGATAATATTGATCATCTATTCACAAAGTGACCCAATAGAATGAAAGTTAGGAGGCCATTGGAAGTACAGGCACAACAGGATCTGAAGAAGCGAAGGAAGAGAATGTTTTGTGTGGCGAGGATAATCAGCCACAGAGTAAGAAGGTTATCTATCACTCTGATTTTTAGAATATACCATGTATGGAGGGAGAGAAACAGGAGATTCCATCAGCAGAAAGCTCTCAACCCTGAAGGTTTGGCTTTACAGGTTCAGAATGAGGTTAGGATCAGACTTGAGTGATTGATGAAAGTAACAAAATCAAAGCTGGGGATCAATACGTCTTGGTTGCTCAGCCGTTTAGATCACCTATCCTAGGAAAGGAGATAACAAACTATGGCTGTTAGTAGCGAGACAACCCTAGCTGAGAACTATGGCTTCATTCTTCTTGTCTTTTTTATTTCTCTTTTTTATACATGTGCTTATACTTCCTATACACTTTTCACAAACTCCAATACACTTCAATACATTTTCAAAACACATTTTTGCAATTCCAGTATCATTCTATAATTGTAAACTAAACTCAATTTTTTTAAAAAGGCAAATAAAAACATAAGAGAACAGAGCCTATGCTTCTTCAAAAATCATAAAGTACTGATCTCACAATTGTTCTGTAGTCTTGTGGCTGTTCCTATACTTATATGCTATCATATGTATTTGAAGTGATAGTCAGCTGTTTTTGGTAATGTAAGGCAGCTGTGTGCCCATAGCTGCTATAGTTTGGTGAATATATTATACCATCATCAAATAAATAGTGGGTGCAAAATTTGTTATTTTATCCTTAATTTGGTAAAAGTTTCCATTTTATCTTTTCTAAAACAATGCTGAAAATAGCTTGTTAAATGAAATTTAAACTTTGAAAATTGCAAAGCACCAAAAGATATTTCCACACTAAACATATGTAGCACTGAAAAAGAGCAGATTTACTTAAAGAGGGAAAAAGAAAGTACTAACTCTGTCCCAAACATCTGAATAATTTGAAAATGGCAAAAAATAAGGAGACAAACATTTTAAAGGGTGAATGCACTCTACTCTATACTTGACCTTTGATACAGTAAGATGTGCATTGACAAAACTTTCAAATATATATATATATATATGTATATATATTATATATATATATAAAAGAGTAGATTTACTTAAAGAGGAAAAAAGAAAGTACTAACTCTGTCCCAAATATCTGAATAATTTGAAAATGGCAAAAAATAAGGAGACATACGTTTTAAAGGCTGAATGCACTCTACTCTATACTTGACTTTTGATACAGTAGGATCTTTTGTGCATTGACAAAATTTTCAATATATATTTGTGTATTCCAGTGTTTGGGACAGAGAAACTTGGGGCAGTTGGCCATATATATACACATGTAAGGGAGGGCTAAGGTGAGAACACCCCCTTAAAGTGAGAACACCATACTATGTGAGAACAAATCTGAACCATTGAATTATTTGATCCGGTGATTGGGGTAAAATTATAAGTTAGGGAGATTAAGTTCGCGGGTCTTATAGTCGTATTATAAGCCTAGTAGTTGGGTCATGACACAATTTGTGGGTCTTAATTTACGGCAGTATTGTTTTTTCTCTTTTTCGGAAAACCAACATAGTATTGTTAATGAGCATGCATGGTTGTGCGAATATAATCACAAAATCAATCATACTTGTCCCTTACTTTTTGCAATCTTTTCTACTGCTGCATGAATCTCCACTTGTATTATTTCTCCTCCATGCATGATTGTCCATGCATTTCATACAATAATAAGCACCAGAAATTTTTAAATTTATTTTACTATGATCATCAGAATAGAAAACAAAATTCTATTATGCCATTTACATATAGATGATTCTATGTGCCAAATTCTTAATCAAAATCCATTAATTAAAGATATTTATAAAAAAAATAGTTTAAAACACTTGTAAAACTAATTTTTCTCTCTTCAATAATATGGGTTTAATTAGTACCATAACCATATGCGATGGTTGAAACACTTACGAGTTATATACTCACCAAGTCGTTTTTGTATATATTACATTTGAAACACTTATAAGCAATGGTTGAAGCGCATACGAGTTATACTCTAAGCACCAAGTTGTTTTCGTACACATTACATTTGAAGCACTTATAAGCAATGATTAAAGCACTCACAAGTTATACTCTAAGCACCAAGTTATTTTCGTACACATTACATTTGAAGCACTTATAAGCAATGGTTAAAGCACTTACGAGTTATACTCTAAGCACCAAATTGTTTTTGTACATATTACATTTGAAGCACTCATAAGCGATGGATGAAGCACTTATAAGCGATAGTTGAACCACTTACGAGTTATACTCTAAGCACCAAGTTGTTTTCGTATATATTACATTTGAAACACTAAGCAATGGTTGAAGCACTTACAAGTTATACTCTGAGCACCAAGTTTTTTTCGTACATATTACACTTGAAGCACTTATAAGCAATGGTTAAAGCACTTACGAGTTATACTCTAAGCACCAAGTTGTTTTCGTACATATTACATTTGAAGCACTTATAACCGATGGTTGAAGCACTTATATGTGATGGTTGAAGCAAGAACATGTAAGTTGTAAAAGGAAACACCTATTAGTTACATCATGAGCACTTACAAGCAATGATTGAAGCACCTAGAAGTATACTATAAGCACCAACTTATTTTCATAGCACATGTAGGTTATAAAAGAAGTCCATACTAGCTACATTTGAAGCACTTATAAGCAGAGTAGTTGAAACACCTACAAGTTGTACTCTAAGCATCAAATTGTTTTCATAACACACAAGTTATAAAATAATCACCTACAACTTACATTTGAAGCACTTAAAGTGTTGCATGAACCACCTACGCGTTGTACTCTAAGCACCAAACTAGTTTTATAGCACACAAGTTATAAAAGAAACATTACATTTAAAGCATTTGCAAGTAACGATTGAAGCAACTATGAGTTATACTCTAAGCACCGAGTTATTTTCGTAGCATACGCAGGTTATAAAAGAAACACATACTAGTTCAATTTAGAAAAATAAGTTACCATAAAAAAAATTAAAAAATGTATCAACATAAAACATGAAAATTATCAATGTGACTAAAAGACGGTTCGTACTTGTTAGTATGATTCGTCGAATTTTCTAATGGGAGTTAGAACCTGAGAGTCATGTGATTATAGGTCGTGTGAATGGAGTTTGCAAATGGTTACGTAGAGACCAAGTAACAATGAAGAGAGATATATTGGATTCAAAAATAAGAACATAGGAATGTGTATGTGAATGAAGGAAGCGAAAGAAAGAGAGGAATAATTATACTCAATAAATCTGATTCGTTAGATCCAATATGAGCAACGATCAGGATTGGTTCTCATATAAGTGGGTGTTCTCACCTAAGATAGGTATATTCATATGATCCCAATTCTCGTATATATGTATGTATATATGTATGTGTATATTCTTATTCCAATGTTTGGGGCAGAGAAACTTAGGGTAGTTGGCCCCATATAAATTTTGGGTAGTTTGGGACAGATTTATACTGGTGTTTTGGGATAAAGGAAAAAATAAATAATATGATACAAGTAATCTGGTGCTTATTTGTTTGGCCAGGAATTGATGGTAATCAGAGTGAGAATGCATATCCAACCACATACTTCAGTTCCTTCAAACATTAAATAGCTAAGTATAGAAATACGATATTCCCTCCATTCCAATAGAAGAGTCCTATTATAAAAGTTAAACTCATTACTTTAGTACCCTAGAAATTAGTCCTACACAATTTTTTCCGATTTACATGGCCAAGATGTGTGTTATTTGAGGGGTATATTTGAGAATAAATAATTACAGTATTGTAGCCTACTTTTGTTGATCAAAAATAAATTCTGACTTCATATCGAGTAGGACTCTTCTAATAGAATGGGGAAGTAATTACTAAGGACAGTTTGAAGAATAAAGTGTTTGAGCTCTTAAATGAAAGATCTTAATTTCCTTTGGATTGCAGAGCATAATTAAAGCACAAGCAAGGAAGACAACTGAGCACCCAAGCAAATGATGAACAGAGCTCTTGAGCTTACCTGACGAAATAATAACCATGAATAACAAGTGTAATGAATGGTTTCAGTAATTCCAAGAACTCGCCATGTTGACCTCAGAAGTTCCAGGATTTCTTCCACTTCCTGAACATAGATAGTAATAATTAGATGGTAAATCTCTATAATACTCCTTGAAGCAACAGATAAGCATATTGCTTCTCCTGCAGTCTGTTTTCAAAATAAGAATGGTATGCATTCGTAGAGAGTCTTCCAACCTCAGTAAGTTTTCCCTCGTCTAGAACGTCAAAGACACTTAAAAGCAATTTCTCGTACAGTCTGACATTTAGGTGATAACCATCAGCCCAGTGGCAAACTTCACCAGTTAAATCCCCCCGAGAAGGTCTATCTGCAAGCGGCTTAGCAATATCTCTAAGAGATCTTAAACATTCTGTCCGCTGAATCTCACTGGCAGAGGGTGGAAGCAACTGACACAGAAAGTAAAATAAGAAATAAATACATTAGCACCTACCATATCATTCATAATCCTTTCTCAATATCTATGCACTTCATTATCTATAGGCCATAACATATACTTCCTCCGTCCTAGTAAAAATTGCCAAATTTAACTTTTGGGAGTCAACTGCATCAATGTTTAACTATTCACATCTTCAGTTGTGTGTAAAAATATTCTGAAAAAATAATAATTTAAAAATATATACTGCCTCCGTCCCATGATTATTGGCATAATTTGACTTTTGGAGTCAAACTAAGCCAACTTTAATGATTTTATTAGGTAATATATACTAGGACGGAGGGAGTATATATATGTGTGTAATACTCACTGGCCCAGATTATGTTACACACTTTTTGATCAACTTTCTCAAGTCACAGACTCACAATTGACCACAAAAACTTAAGTTACATGTATTAACACCGTATAAAAATTATATACATAGAAAATACGTGTTGCGGTGAATCTAATAATATCTTATGTGATGGTATTGTTACCTATATACATGTTGAAATTTGTTTTCAGTCGTGCCTAGGGGTGAGAACGAACACGCACGTTCGTAAACAAGCTCGGGATCGGCTCGGTTATAGATCGGATTGTGATCATTCATATATTAAATGTACGAACATGAACAAAATTTTAGGCTCGATTAATAAACAAACATAAACGAACATAAAGCTGATCGGCTCGTTTATGTTCGCGAACTCAATAAGAAGCTTGATCAAACTCGATTATGGCTCGATTAGAGCTCATGTAAAGTATGTAATAACTAATATTAAGTGGTACCTTAAATATCATGTACATATTTAATTTTAATAACTAATAGTTTCGAGCTCGTAATCGAGCTCTCGAGCTGTAATCAAGCTTATGAGCTGTAATCGAGCTTATGAGCTCGAACTCGAGCTTGGTTACCAGTTACGAGCCAAACACGAGCCGATCTTGAGCTTTGCTAATTTTAACCGAGCCGAGTTTGAACACAAAAATTAGGCTCGAGTCGAGCTCGAACATAGTCTCTCTTTTTTTTGCCGAGCTCGAGCCTAGGGGTGGTCGGGCTCGGATCGGCTCGATCTCACCCCTAGTCGTGCCTAGAAAAAGTTGACTAAAAAATGTTTGGTTTAATCTGGGATGGAGTGATAAAACATTATTTGCCACAAACTGAATTAGATTTTAACATGAAGAATATCATTATTTACTAAGATGAATATCATTAAGCGCAATATCAATGATAATATCAGTCCTTAGTTGCAGGAAAATTTTAGATTTTAGAGAATTAGGACTATTGGTAATTATAATAACTAGCGGAATACTATCGCGCGTTGCGCGATATTTTGAATTAAAATATTAAGTTTTCTTACATGTGTGTCTTACATTTAAATTAAAAATAAATAATGTTATTTAAAATTTTAAACTTTAGTCGTCTAAGAAAAACTATATGAGATAGTTAGAAATCGTTAAATATTGAATACAATAAAATTTGATTTTTTTATAATACAATAAAAGTAATTATTTATATGTTGAGATTCATTTTAAAAGCTATCAAAATTATATGTATTTCATTGCAATAAATAAAAGTAAATATCAAATGACCTTATTAGTGTCACTAATTATAAAATGTCTTCATTTAACAGTTAGTCAGTCTAAAACAAGACTTTGTCACATATAAATTAATAAATAAAAAATATGTATTTATATTTCTATCAGAAATACTCTATCAATGTATACAATTTTGTTATTTCAGATTATGTGTTTCTTTAAATTTTCTTCAGTACAATGAGATATTTATGGTTTTAATTATACCTTAAGAAACTATATTTTAACAAGTTATGATTGATTATATATAGTAAAGAATTAAAATCATTAACATATTCTAATATCAGTATAAGTTATGAGTGATTATATATAATAAAGAATTAAATCAGTAACATATTATAATATTAGTATGTTATTTTTAGACAATTGGGTTTAGGTTAGTCAAAATGACTTCAATGTCCCCGACTGACAGCACCATCCAGAAAGCAAACAATTTCTATTATATGGTGCTTGGGATTACTTTAGTCTTAGGATGTTCAGAGCTAATGACTTCCACTTATTAAGTCTCAGCCAGAACAAGTAAAGATGGGCTAGAGCGTGAGAAGGGTAGATTTACTATTGGTCAATGACAACGAGGAAACCAGTAGTTGCATGAAACTATTTCTGTTGGGTTAGAAGAAGAATAGGAGCTGTTGACTTAATGGCATCATGAAGCCAGAGATTTTGTATCACAGCCTAACGACAAAGACAACCCAGTAAAAACCAAGATTATAACCTTTGACCAAAAAAAGCATCTACTTTTCTTCATACTTCCACAGACAAAAATCTGTTGCATATGGCCTTGCAACTTTAGAGCTGTGAAACACTCTCCACCTTTCTATATTTACCACGTAATCATTTTAGCATCTCAAATATTGTAATGGACAAGAATAGAAACAATATTTCCAGACATCTGAAAATCGAATGGATTTCAAGGCAAATCAGCATCATAACTCCATGTGTTTTAATGTGTTTCCCAGAAAAGTATTCAAACAACTTCAGATTGATTCCATCCTCCAAGATGTGCTTTAATAAAGTGGCTAATGTTGTATTATGAAAGTAATACAAAATGAAGTCTTACTCTACCAAAAGAGGGTAAGTTAATTGCCAAATAATTTCACAAGCCAATGCAAACCTCAGATTCCTCCATCTTTGCCAAAAGCACCCTTAATTCACTTGCTTTCCGTCCCAATTCTCCAAATCCCACTGAAGGGTGGTTAACAAGCCCTTCCTCTAGCATATTTAGCTGAACTGACACAAAATTTTGAAGAAAAAAAAGATATCATGTCAAAATTTACTACCAAATTAGAAACTTTCATAGAAGAAATACAAAATTAAATGCTAACTTGGTCCAAAAGTAAGTAACACTTCAACTCTTTTCATGGAAATTCAGAAATGCAGCTAAATGACAATCCAACCTAATATACTTCAAATAAAATTAAAGAATAAATTATTCTGGAAAAATGTACATAAATAGTTCTTAAATTCTGAAAGCATTTTTCTTGAATTTGGCAAAAAAATATTGATGCAAAAACATCACATTTTTGGTAATGACGAGGTAGTAATATAATGAGAGAAAGGGGGAAAACAATAAATTTACTTGTCGTTTTTGCCACTTTATGTATGACTTCTTGTCAGAAAACTCTGTTCGTGAAATACAACAGAGCAATTCCAACGGAATCAGAAGTGTGTCCATTCTTTTCCCAACTTTTCCCACCATTGCATTAAGAAGGCCAATTCTAGTTCTAGTATCCATTGCTTCAGAAACCTGTATGCCATCAAATGCGCTAAAAGTTACATATCTACACAAAAAAATGTGATTGCCTGTAAAACATATGGATACAATAAGGATTACAATACAGCAACCAAGCCAGTGACAGCACGAGGACAAAGGGATGAGATCAAAATATTCAGCACATCAAACAAAAATTAGAACAGACTGACCATGTGAATTAGGAATGAAGTCAATCTGATGGGTGTAAAGCAAATACTTATATCCAAAATAAATACATAGTCTGCATTTACCTCCATTTGAATACGCATCGTCTCCAATAAACCAACTAGACCAGAGGCATGTGGCGTTTGAGTTGTTATATGTTCATTCTTACTGCGTCCCAGCTTTCTCATTATTCTAGATCGTTTTTCTTTCTTTTTTTCTTTGACTGGAACGATGAGTCCCCTGTTCATCAATTGGTGAAATGAATGAAAATTAAGAACGAACAAAAGTATACATCAAGTACAGCAGCTGAAAAAGTTAAGTACCCTGAAGCTCCAGCAGAAGCCAGGAGGATTTCATATGCAGTTTCACGAAGATCATCATCTGTGATGCCTGGTAAGAGTATAGCACAGTTTATAGTGACTGCAATCCTGCCAACTATAATTTATGGTAGCATGAAGCAAGACACACACATTGCTCTTGATGCTTAGTCTAGAAGTCTAGCTAATTGTTGTCTCATTCATTTCTGTCAAGCACGTAAAAACTAATAAAGAATAAGCTAAAGCAGAAAATGACTGAGCTTTTACCAGCCTATGTGGGGTCAGGTCAGCTATATAAATCATATGTATCCATGCTTTCAATCAGAACACAAAGTTCAATTCAAATATAGAGATTTCAAATCTTTTCCAGCTGCAAAAGAAATTGGAACTTGCGCTTCACCTTTTAACCTGAGTTCATGATTGCCTGTTTTCTACTAGCTGCTGTATTGATGCACCTAAAGATCTCTTTACACACATGTCCAGACAATATTAAATGTGTTTCTCTTACCTTTCTCATATATTCTGATTTCTGACTACCTCCACTTTCTGTCTATATGAATTCGTTTTTCATATAATCAACTATTAGTGTCCTCAGATCCAATCTTGTTCATATCAGTGAATTGAAGAGTTGCAGCCATATACGGATTATAACCAAAAGAAGATGATTAAATATCCCAATGGCTGTAGAGTGACTGACATATGTCGCTTACTCTAGACTACTTATTGCAAAAGCCTTAAAATGTATATTTTCTGACCTTCGTAGAAAAAATTAGTATTTCGTTTGTATGGTTAAATCATTGAACAACTATATAAACAAGCCACAAAGACAAGGAAAGGATGTACATCACAAATAAGTTCTTCATCAGTTCATCTCTAGCATCGTGGAAAGAGTAATCAGATTGTGGTAGAGAAAAAGAAGTACATACTAGTGTTTTATACTTAGAGCAGCATCATTAACTTCAGTTCATAGAATAATTAAATAATCTTCACACAAATGTATGCAACTAATGATTCACCAGTAGCAAACGCAGGCAATCCCAGTACAAGATCTGCAGCATCATTCAAAACCCTTCTAGAGTATCGCTGGCTATCATTTTCTCCCAGATCGTCATCATCATCAAAATCATCAATATCATCAACAGTTAACTCCTGAGCCTGAGTGGAGGTAAGAGACTGAGACTTTGATAAACTGGATAATTCATCAGCTTCAGCAGAATGAAGAGTTTCTGAAGCTGCAAGATTTCGTATTAAGGGAGAAGAAGGAACAATTGGGAGAATTGGGGGTTCCCTGTTAGGCGGTGAGCCTGAAGACATGGCATCTGTCACCAAAAAGAATTCATCGGCAAAACCTGCTTTATTCTTAGGGGGAAAAAATGTAACCCTGGGTAAGGATGTAATACAAAACATGCACAAAAGATAAAACTTTTGGAAGCATTACAGAAATACAAAGGATAAAAGTACTAACCATAGCTGGTAACAGACTGCAATCATGATAATCTCTAATAGCTTCGGAGAGTTCAAGCGTACCTCCTACATCAATTAACATTTCATCAATATAAATCTATCTTCCTGTCAGCAGAACTTCAAAAGAAGGGTATTTTGTACCTTTCCTGGCACAGTTTAGAACATAATCAGCACTGACTTGATCCAAATCCACATCATCCAGAGAAACTGCTCCAGGAGGCATTACCACCTTTGAGATTAAGGTGCCAGATACTATGAATTGCAAAAGCATCCGCCTGTCCCGCCTATATCGCTGCAAAACTTCAACAGCATTCTCCCTATAGGAAATAATGAATGCAGCCAACTTCTTGGAGTGAAAAGGTGGTAAATTTAAAGCGTAACTAAGTGGTGATCACTTGATTAGCAAATCCACGAGGCTTTAGAACTACAAACGGCAGCTCAAATCAATTTTTAAAAGGGGGAAAAGTGTAACAATTGTTAACAAAGATTCTACTATTATCAACAGCAACCAGAGACCTTGCTTTAATCGCAAGTCCAAAAACAAATATATGCACATTTGGGCATTAAAGCAGTAACGCGGTACTAAAATACAGTAGAATTAAACAACATTTGCTTAAAACCAATTGTAGCAGAAAAAGGAGAAGAGCATACTCTTCCATTCCCGAATTCTCAGCCCTCGCTCCTTCACAAGATCTTGATAAGTAAAGTAATCAAATCGGGTTTATCTCGCTAATTCTTCTTTTGAAAATGTCAAATCTGTAAGTCGTCCTTTTTTCATATATACAAGGAACATAGAGTAGTAGTACTATTTCGAAGAAAGGGTACAATCGTAAATACAAATCTGTCAGATCTAGAAGCTAGTCCGCGGCAGTGGCCTTGTTTGGCAATCAGCCCTCTATTGTTTCATGTAGTTGGTTTGACCAGTTTTTTAAAGTAAATTTAAGCTTTCATTCATTAAAAAAGTGTTGTACAAGGTTTGTGATGTGTTCCCATTAAGCGATAGACTCTACAGAGTTTTTAGCATATTAACTTAAAGAGTGCACTGAATGATTCTGACCATGTACAATAGTTAGGCCCAATTGAGACACCTCTAGTGGTATCAGTTAATTAAATAATCAACTTCTCTCTCCAATCTCAGCAATTGAGACAACAACTAAATCACTCAATTTTTTCTCCACAGTGGTTTAGACAACTTCAGGGACCCTAATTGATTCTCTCTATCATACTCATTATTGTTACCTATAATATTTAATTCAAATAAATTTAACTAACAAAATAAATTAAAATGTGAAATTTAATAATACCCCTATAGTTTTTAAATTGGATTTTGTTTTTTCAAATTTAATTTTCAAATTAATTTCAATTTTTAAAGAA
>JAULKK010000008.1:9666433-9679741 GCA_032355705.1 Rubia peregrina
GTCCGGCGGTGGTCCGGCGGACATGGGGTTTGAGGGTTATATTCGCACTTACATCAACTAGGTAGGGTTATTTTTTCACTTAAAATTATCTAAAGATTATATTGGCACTTATATCAAGTAGGTAGGGTTATAATGGTATAAATCCTTAATAACTTCAAGCAATAAGTAGTGGATAGTGTCTGAAAGAATTGTGCAAAGAAGGTTAATGATAGATGGGCGTGGAAATCTATATTATTGGGAAGGGATTTACTCCGAAAACATTTAAGATTGAAAATCAGAACAGGAGACCGAGTGAGCATAAATGACAATTGGATACCTTGTTGCCTGCCAAATGCGATGGGCCAAGCAGCGGAGGTAGTACAACAACATACTAACCTCAAAGTAGCACACCTAATTGATGAAAGAAAAACATGGAGAGTACTATTACTTCGAGCCTTATTCTCACCAGAAACAGTAACACGCATCCAGACGATACATATTCCACAACAAGGGGATGAATCAGACAAGCAAATATAGCCACTCACCATCGATGGAGTTTATGCAGTCAAGTCCGATTATCACACTCAAAATGTATCACAGTATACTCTTAACTTTGAAGCAAAGAGCAGATGGATAAGTTCTGGAAACTACATGTTCTAAGGAAAGTCTTGATATTCTTATGGCGTGCTATAAACAATGTGTTTCCAACTACGGAGAATCTGCGCTATAGAGGTATACTCCAAGATCATACTTGTAGTTTATGTGTAGCAGAGTGATCGAAACTATGGATCACCTATTGATACAATGTTTGGCGGCCAAGAAGATTTGGAGAGGCTTACCTCTAGGTTTTGATTTCGATCAAAGAGTACCATCAACCTTTTCAGTATGGTTATGTGGATAGTTTGAGTCAGCTCCAGACGTAGAAGTGGTTACATTATCTGTTCACATTTTATGGCATATCTGGCTACAAAGAAATGCACGGGTATTTAATAATCAAGAACCAGATCCGCAAGTCTGGCTTCAATAGGCATACACTTATGTTATAGGGGGTGAGCAGCGAAGGGGAAATATGGATATGGAAGATATTGAATTACCTCCGCAGTCAGCACAATTGGACACTCACAACTGGTCCGTGGAGCAAATTCTGCCTACTCTAAAGCTCGACGGCGCCTTTTGGAAGGATAGATTGCATTGGGCAGCGACAAGGACAGTATTATCGAATTTGCAGAGGCAAGGTCAGACAACAGAGTCAACTTCCCCTGCTCGTCAGCACTAGTAGCAGAGGCAAAGGCGTGTTTTCAAGGGTTGAAAAAATCACTGGATCTAGAATACACATAACTGCTGGTTTGGTCTGACTCGGGGATTCTTATCCGGGCGCTTAATCAAGACAACATTAGGCTGCCACTAAAAATAGCGGTTATTTTGGAAGACATCAGCAAGCTTGAGCAGCATATTCATAGGATATGGTTCATGAAGGTTCCCAGGAAGGCGTTAAAAACATAACATGTAGCTGCAAACTCGTTTAATTGTGTGTTCAACCGTCGTAATATTGTATGATTTATTAATGAAACAAATCGTCCCTAAAAAAAAGATAATGTCCGAAATGTAATTCACCCACAACTTAATAGTTTCAAGTAGTAAATGATATTAACCACCAAGAAGCTCTGAAGCAAGGGAACAGCAGCTGCATACATATCCCTCAAAGCTGCGTCTTATAAATATCATATCCTGAGATGGAGGGATTCAGAGAACGTAGTCTGATAGAGAAACTATATGGAACGTCAGGAACAAGGTAGTCCTCGTGAACACTAGGTGACCAGCTATCATCTCCACCCAGCCCCATGTGTTTGTGATCAAGATGTACCTGCACCAAAAACCAGTGGATCTCTCAATGCAACACAAAAATCCATAAAACTATCTGCCTACAACTACTGCCTCTATCAGATATTCCTAGTGTGCTAAACCTGTGATTGCACAAATATGTTTACAGGTTTTAATCATCTCACTCGAGATGAGGTTCTGGCAATGCTTAGAGACCATACAGTCACCCAATACGTCAATATTGGATCAACTGTAGTACTATGCAGCATGCACCATCAATGGAAAATTGTACAACTATGAAGCAAGCAAGATGATTGATTAATTGATAGAAATAGGGAATTTGTACAACCAAGGTTGTTATTTTTAAGGAGCAAACTGGATAGGAAAGCATCTGACCTCAATCTTGTCTCCTTTACTGAGCTCCTCATTGTGTGTTGCTTTTTCAAGTTGGGCGGTGGTATAGTAACTTGCATTCAGTTGCATTGGTGGAGATCCTCCATATACAGAAGCATACAATCCATAGCCATCCTTGTTCTGAAATGTAACCCATCTAACATCTGCTCTACCTGAACATTCTCCGGGAACAATATAAGGCACATGCATCTCATTCACATTCTTCTCATACGTATCCACATTGGCTGATGCTTTCCTATCTGGGTAACATTCAAATGGTCCGCATCCATACCATTTCACAAGTTCCATTGATTTCTCCAAGTGAAATTCAACTCCAACACGCGGCAGAGGCGGAAGTTGAGAGCTTGGTTTTACATTACATTCCAGTATGACATCGCCAGACCCGTATATTGAATACACCATCTCAACTTCGAATAAGACTTGAGACTTACTCTCTGCGCCTTTTGGCATTCCAAGGGAAACAACAGAAATTTGGACAAGATGATCGGTCATTTTCAGTATAGTACAGATCTCAGTGACAAAGACTAGTTTATCAAGATTGGCAGCAGTCCACCTGGACAGATAGCTCTTATCTTCTCCTCCTTTATCATTATCTATTGGTGCCCGCCAAAAGCATGGGACAATACCATCTTGAAACACTGAAACTCCGTCAGCCTACAATTACCAAGAGTGACATTACAACTCAAAGAAATTCACAGGGAAAGCCTTTATTTCCAGAGCCTCAAATTCCATCATTGATTTCAGAAGCTTCAACTTATAAACGAATACAGGAATTATGTGCTTTAATGATTTTTATATTCTGGATAAATTTCTCGCTGGATGAGACTAATTACCTTCCAGCTCTCAATGGCACCAGTTTGAATATTGAATTTGATCTCCCATAAGTCCTGCTGACTAACTTTGATTACGTTATCAACCACTTCACCATGTAACATGTCTTCGGTGTGAATAGTCTGAAGGTATCAAAATTTGTAAGCTTGGTGGTAAGAGTAAGCTACTAAACAAAGGTATCAAAGGACTTCTGTTAGCCACACTTACTCGAGGCATATTTTCTCGTCTGGCTGGCAACTGAATTTGAGTAGATGAAATGACAAGGCCAGCTTCAGACCACCGTGTTGAAGACAACAGCTTTGCAGTCACCGTCACAAAAGTTTCCTGGGCATCTGAAGAATTCCAGAGAGAGTACCATGGAACAGATTGCCGGTCAATTTCACAACACATTTGAGGTCCTATTATTGGAACAGGAAGGCTCCCAGAACCAATTTCCAAGCCATCACCATGCAGGAACCACTGGAATTCCAATTCTTCAGTTGTAGTAAAGAACTGGGCATTTTTTACCTACAAAATAACCCAATCCAGAGATCAATAACCGAAAAACACCTTAAGCAAAATAACTTAAATACAGACACTAAGTAAAATAACTTAAATACAGACACTACCTTGAGTATCCCATCAACTAAGGACACTTTGATCGGCTGGTAGACAAATTTAACCTCTGAAATGAAATTTGGAGGGACAAGTCACAATGTGTGATTTAATAACCAGAGAGAGAGAGAGAGAGAAGGAGAGCTGTCAGGGTCATGCAACATCATAACAAGAGAATATTAAAGTCACCATGCAAGGCAGGATGAGGGCTTCGGTCGGGCCATAATAGGCCATTCAGACAGAAATTCAAGTCATTAGGAGTATCCCCAAAATCACCACCATAAGCCCAATGTTTGCTACCATCAGCGTGCTCTTTCAGCAATCCCTACAGGAGCAGAAAATTGACAATCGTACACGAAAAGAATTAAGAGTCTAATAAATTTCAAGAGCATGATGATTTACTTGGCAAGGTAGTTAAAAAAGACACTGCTGTTTATGATAAGAAAATAATGCACATTAAGACACTGACGATTTGCTATGACTGAGTAAAAATGCAGAAAATAAACAAGTAATAAAATAATAGTGATTCAACAACATATAAACGAGTAAAAGAAAACAAAGGTCAACGCATAAAATATGCCTTGATCACTGACACCCATAAAAGGTGCCCTGCACACATCCACTAAAATGCTGCAAGAATTATATATACAGAGTCAATAGATAAATTTAAACATGGATTCAAATTTCTATATTAATAGCTCATTCAAACTCAAAACCTGAATACTAGGGTAGGCACTGGTTTCCTTAAGAATAGAATCACACACTTTCTAAGACAAAAGAACATAATTTCTCAAAAAGAAGAAGGGGTAACAGTCATTCATGAACCTTTTTTTTTTGAAAGCCAGATATGACAGCCATAGATAAATCTGTAGTGTACAGCACAAATCACATTCAAGAGAATATAGATCCACACCTGATCAACCCAATCCCAGATAAAGCCACCTTGAAGACCAAATGTTCTATCGATTGCTTCCCAATACTCGTGGAGACTGCCATTGCTGTTGCCCATGGCATGGCATGTGAATACCTACCATTTTTCCCCAGAAACACTTTTTAGAAGATCAAGTTCTTAAATGGTAGATAAGTAGTAAAACATTATATGCAACTAAAGTATACAGTCCACATACTCGCATAATATCAATGGTCGTGTTTCAGTTGGATCTTTAGCAATCTTAACAATATCCCAGACACGCATATACATGGGACACACTATATCTGTTGAAGATGTCCGGGAACCACCTCCTTCATAATGCACCACCCTTGAGACATCCTTATCTCGTATCCAACCTGGGGATTTGTTTTTGAAAACCCATTTTGGGTAAGGTTCCTTATGGCTTCTTTTTCTAAATATATTAAAACTATGCTGGAAATGTGGAAATAGAGTCATAAATAGTGCAAGATGGCAAGTGAGATGGGAAATGGAACATGAGATGGATAGAAAACAAAGCCTGCACTCTCCACAGCAAGTGAAACACATTGAGAAAACACTTGTACAAGTAATTATTAGCGGCCACCTTTGAACGAAGGTTAAATGCTCAAGAATCTATTTTGAAAAAACAGAGCAGTGCTCATACTTTCTGTGTTATAATTTGAAATAAAGTTCTCACAAAATACCAATTAGGGATAAACTCATTCATAACCCTCCCCCCCCCCTCAGTTCTTGTGTATGTGCAGATATACCCCCAGTTTTTTTAAAGTGCATGCGTACCCCAGTCGTGATCTAAAAATTGGTCAATTTCGGTCATTCCTGGATTCAATTTTGGTCATTCCTGGATTCTGCGAAAACGGTCATTTCTATTGAATCCGGGAATGACCGAAATTGAAAAAAAAAATCAGACCACGACAGGGGTATGAATGCACTTTTAAAAACTCGGAGGTATATCTGCACATACACAATAACTGGGGGCATAAATGCACTTTTTCCTACAAATTAAGAATGTCCTTCCATTCACCAGACTGACAAGAGACTAGATAGCCTGGTGAATTGAGTATTTTATCTCCAAGAGATGAACTCATCTAAATCTATTTAAAGAAAACCCACTGCTTCCTCCATCCCACTATTTTCTTCCCACCTTCACTTCACACATGGATTAAGAAAAAAGAAGTAAAATGGTGAGGAAGAAATAGTGGAGAGGATAAAAACAAATGATGAAAAGAAACTAATTAAACAAGTGGTTAGAATTAGATGACTTTTGCCAAAAGAGGAATGATGAAAGTGGGAAGAAAAGAGTGGGGAGGAGGATGCAGCAATCAAGGAAGAAGTTAGTATAATCTAGTCACTGTGCACCTTAACGTACCAGCAAGTGCAGCATGATTTGGTCCATAGCCTGACTCATTTCCAAGAGACCAAGATATAATGGAAGCATGGTTTTTGTCCCTCTCAACCATGCCGATTACACGATCCAACATGCAGGAAGCCCAACTTGTTTCTTGAGTAGGGTGCTTTATGTGTGTAGACTCATGAAAACCATGTGTCTCAATATTAGCTTCATCAATCATGTACATCCCAAACAGATCACATAACTCATACCATCGCTGATGCTGAGGATAATGGCTGTTTCTAACAGCATTTATGTTATTCTGTTTCATTATAACCAAATCCTACAAGCATAGTAAACGATTTATTTAAGTCAAGCAGCATCTTAAACTCGCTATAGAAGTATGCAAAAGTAGCTTGAGATTGGCTTATTACCTTGACCATGCAGGATTCCAAGTTTGTCTTCCCAAGAGATGGATGGTGTTCGTGCCTGTTAACGCCTTTTATTATAACTGGATGCCCATTTACAAGAAGCTGTTTTTGCGCTTTTGATACTTTACGTATACCTACTTGGCAAGACTCGCAATCGACTAATTTCCCTGACGCATCATCTATGACAGAAACAACTAGAGTGTACAGTTTTGGCTGTCACGAAAAAAACATTTATAGAGAGATCAGTTGTATCTTGAATTTCTGATAATGCAAGAAGCTGCATGCTGAAATAAATTATCTGAAACCATTAAGTTCAAGTTCATTTAAATTGATGATTAGGAGGGGTGGGCAAAAGGGGAACACAGTTTCAAAGCAAAACATTGCATCCTTACATTTGTTTTTGCTCCCTTTAGATAGAGATATATATAGCACATCTTTCTTTGCCATATGTAGCAGCACAAATCATCTAGAAACTATTAACAGGAGTAAAAGGAATTGTTCAATACAATAATTCTTCTCAGCCTTCCCCGGATGATTCGAATATAATTTATGTCAATGTTTTCACGCTTTTACTCAGGGTTAAGCCACCTTCATCCCTTGAGAAACAATTATGGTGGTGACTAGAAACCAAAATCAGAACAGAATTTTCATTAGAGACGAGATATATGAAGATAGTAAGTGGTCAGTATAGTTGCTACAATAGCCATTCACTAAGGGTGTGCTTGGTTGGAGGTTTTGGGCACAAGTAATGAATTTGATTGTATAGTTCGGTTGTTTGGTTGGATGATATGGTATCACGGGTCCCACCTCCATATACTTAAACCAACAATGAGCCATTCCCCTCTATTTTGGGGGTTATGGATTTTATTGCACTCAAATATAATTTTCAAAACTATTTCATGGTCAATCCTTACTTCCAACCAAGTAGCACATTAATAATCATTCTTCCTATTATCATTCCCCACTATCATTCCTTTCATCATCCCTCAATGCAAACCAAGCACACAGTAAAGCCTAGATGCTGCTGGAACTTCATCTTCGTTTACTTTTGGTATTCCTTTAAGGACCTGAACACCCTGGTACAATGGGTAAACTACAAAGCAGTATTAAATCAACTGAAGAGATGATGGAGAAGACCTAAAAACTGTAGCATTCTTCCTTTAGTTAGTGGTCAGTATTTCCATGAGTTGTTACAGCCTACAACCACCATTCACTAAATAGTCTAGCATATTTGGTGAACACTACTACGGTACTACCGCTTCTTGTTTATTCATGCGATGCAAAAAGCCTTCGAGATAAAAAATCTTTTGCTCCAAGGCTTGAGCTTCACATTAAAGAATAGAAATTTTCCAAGTTATTCTTCCCAACTTTTAATGACGTGTTGAACAAATTTTCACCAGGGAACAAAAGGAAATGGGGCCACAGGCCAAAAGCATTTGGTAATGGTAACAAGTTAAGAGCTCCATTTTACATGAGTATTTAGAAACTAAATCACATCCAACATGTAAGGAGCTGTTGATCATTCAATACAAAAACATAACATATCACATCCACAATCTCACAGCCGGGGTGAGGCTCGGCCCCTAAAGAGTACTATAAAAAATTCAAGAAACATAGAATTTCTCTTCTATTGGAGAATTTTTTAGATCCTTTAAAATTGTGACAAAAATCTACAAATATTTTCCCTTGAGCTCCTTAGGATGCTTCGTAACTAAAAGGCACACCAAATACGTGGTACGGGTAAAAACTAGTCATGAATTCATTCAATTTGCAGAGTTCAATATGTTGTATTATACTACTTCCTATATCGCAGTTCAAGGTTCAAACTTCCCTTTATGTTACTGGTATTCCCAATTCATGGTTCACAAGGCAAATTTTCCATTCCCTTTCCTACTTATCCTCCACTACTCTCTTTTTAAAAGTATTTTCATCCTCTCTACTATCTGTACACCACCAAACACTTTCTTTCTACTTTAAACATTGGGCAAACATACATGTGAATCATAAATAGGGACAGAAGGACTAAAGAGCACATGTTATTCTACTGCATGCATCCACATGGAGAAATTTTTGAAAGATCACAACCATTATATGAATCTTGGCAGGTCAAGAATGAATGAATCCGCACAGTTAAGAACATCAAAGTTCTATATAAGAAAAAACTTTGAGGTTATTTTATAGAATAGAAGATTACTAAGAATAGATAGCTTCAACCCTAGTGAGAGAAAATGAGTTCAGTATGTTAGACCAAAATTTCAGTCAGAAAGTAAAAACAAATTGATATACAAGGAATACAACAAAACAATAACCATTACAACACAAAATTTTGGAATAACTGATCTTAAAGAGTTTTAGCTACTCTACTATCCGGTTGATGCCATTATGGGACAGAAAAATAATAGCTACTAGTGAATATCTAAGGTCAGCTTCTTCATCTATAAGCACCTCCAAGACAGAAGATTGAACACTAATGATGAGCTATTAAGGCTAGATAATTGGTTACCACAATGTGAGTTTAAATATATCAGCTATTGCTAATATTATAACAGAAGCTTTTTATCTATCAGCTAGTTATCAACTGATGGAACCAAAAACACATGATATAGACCTGCTAGCAGGAATAACGCAAGAGGCTATAAATTGCCATCTGAAGTTCGTTAAACCAATGAGCATAAGTAGCACAGATTATACAGGTGGATGGCTAGATTATCTTACTTGTTCTGCAGACCAAAGTTTCGGCATAAGCAATTTTCCTTTCAATTCATACCCTGTGAATCCTAGATAGTTAGCATGTGATGAACTGAGTTCCAAATGAGCAACACTACTAGAGAGCAAGCCAGTGGGTTCATTATCATTGCTGTTGTACCAGCTCCCCGTATCAAATAAAGCTGCTTCAATCCTGAACAGCGACGGAAAACTTTTTTTTTGCTTTTCATCCAGACTATCAATCTGAACCTCAACCTGAAATTCACAGCAGGAGGAAAATAAACAAATAAAGAAAAACCAGCATATCTTTGAGAAGTCAAACTCCGTTAAAAGCATCGATGATCCTCAAAGAAGAATGAAATGCGGAAGAGCTTCCAAGAATGATTTCATGTCATGATGGTAAGCTGCATTTGGTATCAGGTAACAGTACAAATTAAGTAGGTAAGAAGACACTTAAAGCCATCCACTTCCGATTAACACAAAAAAAATTACTAAACAAGCTTATGTTGAAGGAAAAGGTTATAAAAATACAGCAGGCTTCAGGATAGTCAAGGTTATAAAATGCTTCTTTTAAAAACCATTCGAGTTCCTCACGTTAAAGAACATAAAGATCCATAGACAACAATTGAAAGAGGACAGGAAAAAATCTTACACTAATATTTACCTGAATATCTGCAAAAGATAAGTCCTCTGACAAGCTTGATTTGAAAAAATAATCTGCAATAGAAACCTGTAAAAAGTTTCACCCAGAATTAGCTCCTGAGTTTAACAAAACCAATAATTGATAGAGTGAAAAGGAAGGTAAGAATGTCATCCGTGAGTAGAAATATTATAAGAGTAAAATATCCAAGAGCATATCAACATCCACGTGTGTATGAACATCACTAAAGACTAGAAAAGCTTCTAAATGTTTAAAAACTCTATATTGACTTTAACAGAACCAGAAAAAAGTTTTTAAAAAAATACAAGCAGATAGATACCCTGAAACTAGAAGATGACATAAGAATAGTCTGTAATCAGAATCCTCATTCATAAGAGTAAGCATGCTCAACAGCATTTATTACGAAGTTTGCATACACCTCATGAGATTCTTGGAAATTTTGCTGCCAACTACTAGAGCTACTGTGTCTAGGAGCCCTCCAAATATTCATGATAGAAAACAACTGAAAGTGAACCATGCAGGCTGACAGAATTAATATATGATTGGCAATTAATTACAGAACATGCCTTAGAGTTAAGGGTTATCATAAACTTAATTTCAGTATGTTGAATGTTACTGTCAGACCTGTCCAAGGCCCTGAATATTCCTTTTCATCCAAAATTAACAATAGAACAAACCTGACATAAAATTGACAAAAGTACAAACATGAAATAACCCAAATAAATTTGGATGCATGAACTCAATAAAACAGCAACTGCCAATGCCTCATACTTAATATTTGCAAACCCCACGTGGAACACAGTATACATGATGATGTTTGTACATACATTCTGTCTTTAGTTGTTTGTTCACCCATCATTTCTGAGGGGAAGGTTCTTAGAACTATCTTTTGAGGCAGGGTTATATTCAAGCTGCCGTTGGAAGTAGGACACTGCTTTTGCTCCACCCTACTATGGGAGAACCAAATACCACACTTCAATAATAATAAAAAGTGGCAAGTCATAGATATTACCACTGCACAGGTCACACACCAGGCATATTGTCACATCAACATATGAAGCAACTAAGTCTGATAAATGAAAACAACCAGCCATGCCATTGCATCCCTCAAAAATTCAAACTAAGAGAGCATGCTTTTTAAACCTAAAATTCATGTATGCCATGATCTCCATACTATGTTTTTAAAGTTATTTTATCATAGAAGTGATGCATTCTTCATTTCCATTTTCCAACCAAGCTAATTCATATCCAAAAGTGGCTCAGCATGATGCTCAATCAGCAGGACCCAATTCATATTACTTGTAGTCATGAAGTAGCCTTTACATGTAAATTTGGTCCATTTAACAGTATGATTAAATCTCATCATAACCTCTTCTGAAAAAGTTGATGTTCAAAACAATGTGGAATGACAATAATCAATAAATTTCATGCTCACCTATAAAATAAATTTCCCCATAAAAATGGATAAAAACAATCCAGGAGGGAGAAGAGTCTTCTTCACATACAAAATTAATTTTGATTATCACGGGAAGGTACAAATCCCTGCACATCCATATAATAATTCTCTCAAAACTATTCACAAATCATGCATGGACAAGGCTGGGTTGGTGGACCAATAACGGTAACCATTTAGAAGTTCAATGAACTAATGAGGGCATACTAGGATACCAGAAAACACATAACACTCAGTAACAGAAAACACAAAACCTACTCAGCGCAACTGATGCATTCATAGGTACAAGAATAAAGCCCGGGTTCCTTCTCTTTACAGTAATGAATGATGAAGGTGAAATTAAAAAAAATACGTTGCATTGCGAAATCCAGATGATGATTGCTAACAGCAAACCTTTGGCTTAGCTAGAAGGAGCACATCACGATGGATGCCTGACAGCCACCAGTGATCTTGGTCTTCAAGGTAAGAACCATCACTCCATCGTATTACTTGGACTGCCAGGGAGTTGTTCTTGCCAGATCCATATTCCTGGCAGAATTCTGTTATCTCAAACTCAGCAGGTAGCCTGCTATCCTGACTATATACAGCAAATTTAATACACGCTGTTAGCATTTAGTCAAAGTAGATCATTCAACTCAAAGAAAAATGCATCTAAGAAGGTAAATATCAATGGCTCCTGCTGAAACTCTCTTCGATTTAGAGACCTTAAGCTTGACGTAATAAGCAGCGGTATAGTTTCATAGAATCAACAATCAAGAAGAACTCATAGCACAATTTGAAGTCAGTCAGCCATATAGACTGCAATCATGTTCTTTCTAAACACATGTTTTAAATAGGAAATATATGTATAACATCTTTAAGTGCTTTCTTTCCAATAATATAGCTTTTCTAATCCCTCTTCCCCCTCCATTGCTATTTTAGATTTGTTAAGTACATGCATAAGCTATTGTGAAGATTGGAATTTTATGCCACCAACCTATATCCAACGGGTACTCCATTCACCCAAGCAAAAAATGCAGAGTCAACAGCTTCAAAATGCAGAAATATCCTACGACCTGTCACAGGAGATGAAGTTAGAGCCAAAACCATTAAGAGGGAAAAGAAGAAAAATGGAAATACTTGGATCAAGCCATGCTAAAAGTGTAGAAATGTATATTTTCAGGAGAAAAGGAAAGAAAACAAAAATAGACTTGACTAGTGGCCCGATAATCAGAACACATGAAAGTGATACTTGATAGCAAGCCTGGTCTTTGAAATGATGTGAGGAGAAAACGAACCTTCCCATTCTCTGGGAAGCGAGAAGTAGGTTCTGTAACAGCCACAGGGATTATCTTGAGGCACACGAGGTGGATTCAGAGGGAAGGGATACACTGTGTTTGTATAGATAGGGCAATCAAACCCATGCATCTGCCAGTTGGAGGGAACTGATGCAACAAAAACAAGATCAGAAATAGCCACACAGAGAGTAACAAGCACACAGAGAAAGGCGGTACGGCATCTGGTAGAGCGGGCCATGCAGAGTCCTGAAAGGAAGAATGGTGAAAGTTGAAGGGGGCATCTTCAGGACGCGGAGCCAGGTAAAAGAATCAATTACCTGAATATTTCTTTTTTAAGTTAAAATTCCGGAAATGTCAAGATTTTTTTTTAATTTCCTAAAGTAGGATAGTCGATATTCCAAATATCGACTTTGAAGTCGATATTTGGAATATCGATTTCAAAGTCGATATTTGGAATATCGACTTCAAAGAATATTGACTTTAAAGTTGATATTTGGAATAAACCGTGTGGAATATATCTGAGTTACTTAAAATGGCAGTGGATGTTTGTAAAGGAATGGTCTATTTGCACCAAAATCTCATAATCCATCGTGATTTCAAAACTGTCAATCTTCTAATGGATGATTTTAAGGTAAGGGCCTATATGATTGCCTCAAACTAATTTTAGGCTCAATTTTTTTTATGATTATAATAGCTACTAATATTGGTGTATGGTTTACAAATGGCAAGACTATAAGTTAAAGGTGGAACTGGTACTTGAAATTTAGCAATCATAGAGAATGCCATTTGCAATTTTTATATCAATTGTTTATAATGGATTGTTTATATCATTTTTTATCCTTTCAATTTTAGATATTTATAATTAATTATATATAAATAATAA
>JAULKK010000008.1:9723631-9735544 GCA_032355705.1 Rubia peregrina
ATATTTTCACAATATCAAAATTTTACAAGTTTTAATTATTCTTAATGAAACATATTAAGGATCAAACATTTTTCAAGTCAACTGATAAAAGTTAAAGTGTGCAGATTGAAATGAGACAGATGATGTATACTTTAAGGTTATGCTAATCATTCATTTGACATTTTCAACATTTCATTCAATTTGCAACATAAAAGTAGCATCTCTTAAAATTTTGTATTACCTCATCCCAATCAAAGCTCTCTATTATATTTTTACACGAATATTTATTCATACTAATGTGACCAAATTTCAGTCAAAAGCGAATGAATGAATAAACTGGCCAAATTTCAGCCTAAATTTAAAAATAATTGAAATGTAAGTCCTTGGTTGAAACAGACAAAAATAGAAAGTGTAAACTTTTGGATGGAACGAAAGTTGGGACCAAAAAGAGAAAGTGCCACAATTTTTTACTCCCTCCGCTCAAAAGAGTTTGACACACTTTTTTATCTCTTTTTCTCAAGACACGTTTGACCATAAATTTCATATAAGTAATAATATTATTATGTGAGGTATCGTTGGATTCTTTATGGCATGTACTTCTCAAATATTAAAATTTTATACTCCCTCCGATTTTTTAACATTGGCACCGTTTGACCAACACTTTTCTCAATGCATGTTTTACCATCGATAACTTTAGTTTTATATAATAACGGTAAATAAAAATTTGATATTCAGTTATTATATGTTACGGAGTATCTAAATGTATCTCATACGATAGTTTTATTGTTTATATACTGTATAAAATTTATGGTCAAACATGTCCAGAGAAAAGTGTTTGTTAAACGGTGTCAATGTTAAAAAACTGGAGGGAGTATGATATTAACCTATATCGAAAAAGTTATTAAAGATCAAACATGATTTGAGAAAAAATGATTAGAAAAATGTGTAAAACTCTATTGAACGGGGAAACGGGGGGTGCAAAATTGAAACACGTATCGATAACAGTGGTAAGAGTTAACTTGAATTGACCAGGTACAATGATTGATGTTTGTCGAGAAGCAGAAAAGAACGTGGAAATCATTCCCTGGTTTGGTGAATTCATTTATTAGTTGCTAGTTGCTACAGGCATTGGTTTAGTTAGCAGTGAATTTCGTTGTGATGGTGGCGCATCCGTTTGGAAGGCGGGCGCAGTCACGCGTGAAAGCTGCTGTGTACAAATCAAATATAGTAAAAGGGGAACGTCCTCAACTTTGATTGCATCATGTACGTAAGCAGTGATGCAAATGATTGGTGACGACGACTGATGTTAGTAGCAAGTAGACTATAGTAATATTTGGAATGCGTTAAGTTACGTTACGTTACTTTCCAGTTCCACAGATCCCCTAAACCTGGAACTGGAAATGGCGATTAAGGAACCCCTGCTCAAGAATCCTCAGTACCACGAAACATGCCCCGGCTGCAAAGTGGATCGGATGAAGCAGTTGCAGACAGGTTTTCCCCTTAAACAGCTCATCACCATATGGACTGTTGTGCTTTGTGCAGGTACTGACTGTTGATGAAATGATGCTAGTTTCATTTTAAGTCTGGAATGCGCTTAATTTACCATGATTTGCTTCATTGTGCCGAGGAATTCAAACCATAAGAAGTCGAAATTGATTTTTTATTTGGCAAATGCATCACATTTTAGTTTTCATTGATTCTTTCCGCAGCTCTGCCGATATCCACTCTCTTTCCCTTTCTCTACTTTATGGTAAGTAATCACATTTCCTTCAATTGTTTTTGATAGATGAAATTTCAGGATAATTTCATTTCAGGATTGTAAATAAATGAGATTGTTTTCCAGGTGAGGGACTTCCATGTTGCAAAGAGGGAGGAAGATATTAATTCCTATGCGGGCTATGTGGGTAGGTGTTGTTAAGCCTTTCTACTATGTGCTTTCTTGATATCTGTCTGAGGGTTTTGATGTATTGTTGTTATTCACTGCGCTTGAAGGTGCGGTCTACATGCTTGGGAGAACTCTAACATCTGTACTATGGGGCCTCGTGGCTGATCGATATGGTCGGAAACCAGTCATATTGATGGGCATTATCGCAGTGTACCTATTCTTATTCTACTCTGCCCTTGGGTTCTAGTAAAATTTCGAGAAGCACTCGTGTGATAAGATTTCCTCCCCTTTGGTTTCAGAATCATCTTCAACACTCTTTTTGGCCTCAGTGTGAACTATTGGATGGCGATGTCCACAAGATTCCTTCTTGGAGCCTTGAATGGTCTACTTGGACCAATAAAGGTATCATGTCATTTGGTGTCTAACAATGAAGCTGCTAGTATCTTGTTTACTTACAATATCAACATGACGATTAAATTTCTGTCCACAGGCATATGCAACTGAGATTTTTCGCTCAGAGTATCAAGCTTTGGCTCTCTCAGCAGTAAGCATTTCATGTCGCCACCCGTATAGATTTCTATTCACAATGTACCTCAATAACTAGAAGAACTTGCATTATTGAAGCAAATTAAAATAAAAGGTTCCGTAGAGAGGATACAGATTTAGTACAATCGCAGGAACTCTACTAGTGGGTCCAGCCTCATGTTCAGAAAAGATCTGTTTTGACAAATGCCTTAAGTTTTCTCTCAGATTAGTACAGCATGGGGAATAGGATTGATCATAGGTCCGGCTTTGGGTGGCTTTCTCTCTGAGGTACTGTTTCTTATTTATTAACATTCTTCATTAACTTTCCTTCCTATAACCCTGCTTTCTGGATGGAATACTTCTGACCAACTCCATGCTGCTTTAAATTTTGAGAGTACCAAGGTTTACCACTTGAGCCAGATTTGCTCGATTGAAGTTGCTATCTGTAAAGCTTGACTGCTCTAAATAAGTTGCATAAAAATAAGCAAAGCTTAGAGCTTTCATAAATTCTGTGCTATATCCTTAGTGCCTAAATTTTTCATGTATGTGTAAGTTGAGTCTGTGGTTTTCATATTCTGCATTATATCCATGTGGCACTGATGTCATGTTTTTTCTTTTGGTTTCTCTACTAAGCCTGCAGAGAAATATCCAGCCATATTTTCTTCAGCTTCTATCTTTAGGAGGTAAGGGTTCATAGTGTGATTTAGTTTTGTGCTTTTATTTCTCGATTTCATCATACTTGAATTGTTTTGCAGATTTCCATACTTCTTGCCGTGCCTTACCATATCAGTATTTGCACTGTTTGTGTCCATTTCTACATATTGGCTTCCGGTATGTATCTGAAATATCATGCTAGTATCATAACTATCTCGTCTTCATTTTGGTACCTCTTGCTTCATAGTTTAGATCAAAATCTTTCATCTGATGATTTCAAACTAACAGTCTTAATTGCAAAATTAGAATATATCCACTCTGAATTCACACAGTTCTCATGCTTTACAATGCTATACGTTAGTTATAAACCTGCAACCCATGGTAAGAATCTCTGAATGAAATAGCCGTACAGATTAAGTTATCCATTGAGTTCAATGGTGTTTATTCTGTTAAGTACTGACTGAGAAACTGATTTGTTTTTGAAAGCTTTCATATCTTTTGTCCCTTGCTGTTGTGAAATATCTCAGTATCTTGCTAATCATTATCAATGCATCTGCAATGAGATGATGAATTTGAGTAATCAGATGTTTGATTATGTGCAGGAAACATTGCACAACCATCCTCCAGCAGCTAGCCCTCCTCCTGAATCATATGAAGCCCTGGAAGCTGCATTGCAAGGATCTCTAAACAAAACTGAAGCAGAGGAAAAACAAAGTACAGCTGCAAAAAGTCTTTTCAAGAATTGGCCATTGATGTCATCGATTATAGTATATTGCATTTTTTCACTTCATGATATGGCTTACACGGAGGTATATTTAACAGCTACACAGCATTACATAGTTTACATTTTTCATGGCTTATCAATGGATCTCTTATCCTTGTTTTGATTGGGAGAGCTTGGATTATTCTTGACATTATTGTGTCTCATCGCTGAACTTGTTCTTTTTTCAAATTTTATTGTCTTTCTTCAGATATTCTCACTGTGGGCTGTGAGCCCCAAGAAGTACGGAGGCTTAAGTTACACTACCCAATCTATTGGTGAAGTTCTAGCAATTTCAGGTAAGTTATACTGTGAAAGAAAGCTTTGAATTTGTTGGGTACAACACCTTGGCCATCATTTTCACTGCTTCCACAAATTTACAGGTTTTGGTCTTTTAGTTTTCCAACTCTCTTTGTATCCTACACTTGAGAAGATGCTTGGCCCAATTATGGTTGCTCGAATTTCAGCAGTAAGCATTTCCACAGTGTTTGCCCCATAAAATGCTCCAAATCACAGATACTTTTCCAAGTGATAATAGATGACACTCTCTGTTTGTAGGTTACGTCAATACCCCTTCTGGCAAGTTACCCTTATATGGCTATGCTTTCCGGTGTTGCCCTCTCGCTGGTCTTAAACTGTGCTGCTGTGGTGAAAAATGTGTTATCAGTAAGTTTTTCCAAGGACCATATCATTTAATATTCTTCTTGGCTAAATGCTAGCTGTGCACATGTGAAGCAAATGATCTTGCTGTAATGCTATTCAATAGTTGTTCCAGATAAATTTGAACATTTCTTCTTGATTACGTTTTGTTTACAGGTATCCATTATTACAGGTTTGTTCATACTCCAGAACAATGCAGTGGTAATCTCTTTTTTGCTGGCCGATTGTAAAAATTTCATTATTTTAGCTAAGTTGTTCTTGTATTTGAACTTGTATCTGACACTAGAATCACAGGAGCAACACCAAAGAGGAGCAGCCAATGGTCTTGCCATGACAGGAATGTCTTTGTTCAAAGCTATGGGTCCAGCTGGTGGAGGTGCAATGTGAGTACCGAATTTTCAATATCATTAGAATCCTTACTGAGCACAGCGAATTGATCTTATCTTGTCATTTTAAGCAGCCTTTCTTTTGCTCAAAAGCGTCAAGATGCTGCCTTCCTCCCAGGTACATTTCGATTGTGAGTTTTACTTATCTCTAAGTTTAGCCCGAATATGAATTGGATTATAGGAATTTGCAGTGCTCCTGGACAGCCTTGATTTTATACAAAATCCTATCCAGCTCGCTAAGAATCAGGATAATATGTTGCCAGTTCTTTGTGCACACTCAAGGCTCAATTCTAACTTTTTGCTTCTTTAAAACAACCTGAAAGAGGTGACTCTTCTGTTGGCATTCCAAAACAAAGATGGTCATACCCAATGTTGAGTGGCTGATCGGGTGAAAATTTTAACATAATACGGCTGTTTGCTGTTTGCTGTATATTTTGAATTCTCACTACGCAACACTAATGCTATACTAATTTCTTCATTTTCTCATGATTATTCTTTGAGAATATGCACTCTACATAAATGGTTTTTCATTCCGCGCAAAAACAAAAAGGTTATGCAGTAATCAAGTTTATTTGAATGCAGGTGTGAGTTTAGTCTTCTTCATCTTGAATGTCATTGAGGCAATAGGGGTACTGATGACTTTCAGACCATTTTTGATTGAGCGCAATCCGCATTGAAGTCACAGCACAATATTTTATAGCCTGGATCTGGTTTGCCTAGCACCATTTCAAGCCTGATTATTGCAGATATCCGGGCAGTGTAGGTGACGAAGATGTGGAAAGCAGTTAGTAGGTTGCATTCATTTGGTAAATGTTATGCCGACACAGCACTCTCTGAGGAAGTTGGCACAATTTTCTTTGGCTTCTACCGCATGTAATAATTTAGCTGTCATAATAAGTAATGGCAGTTGTCAATTATTGTGGATCTTATTATGTGTAGTTTAGCTTGAAGCATACAATACAGTAGATTTTACCGCATTTCAAGGAGATATCAAACTTACCGTATCCTAGTCCCAAGTGTAAGTAAAGCCTAAAGTCATGTTTTTCCATACAATTACAATTTCTATAAATTTTGGGACATTATTTTTATAAAAAAAAATTAAACAAGATTATTAGGGTAAAAAGATACTCCCTCCATCCCGATTAAAGTTGCAGCAAGATAAAGAGGGAGTATTTTAAGGTAGGGTTATTTTATTAGTTAGTGGGACAGAAGGCCACGTGAGATTTGAATTTTTCTTTCTAGGTCTAATTAGGCCATTTTCAAGGTCATACCCACTTGTATAATCCCTATTCTTTGGCGGGTTTAGTCAGCAAAAAAAAGGAGGGAACTATTTACGATGAATCTGAAAAGAAGAAACTAAAAACTTAAACCAAATGTACTATTCATTGATCCAATACAATGAACAGTGAAAATTCAAAAATTACATCTACCTAAAATTAAACCAACACTTCTAACCCTACAATACACCTCTATATAAGCCTTGAATAAGCTTTGAAATGGGCCTAGTTTAGTGGTAATTCATACTCTCTATAACTGAGAGCTCCAGGGTTCAAATCATACACCTGTCAAGAATTGCGAATGTTAAAGCAATTTTTTGATAGGGACTACCCAGTGTTATGAGATCATGTTTGTGATCTCCACTATAGTTTCCTAACATGCAGATGGTCAATGAAAGTGAGATCGTGGTGGTTTCAGTGGTGGCGGTTGTTTGTGGTGCAACGTTTGAGTATTCTCAGAAGTGCGTCCCTATCTATTCAACTGAGGTTCAGTAGATTCAATGGTGGTGTTTCCTAGTTAAGTCTTGGATTATATTATTGATATGTAATTCGCTTGCTTATATGTAATATTTTTTAAAAAAACCTTGAATAAGCTGAAAAAATCTTCAAAAAACCAGAAACTTTCCCTGCCATAATCAACGAAAACCAAAACTTGTCCTTATTAAAAATATTTTGAGCCCACAAGTTAGATTTCAACATTCATCGAGCCTTACCAAGTCCCCCAGGAGACTGGTTGGTCTCTTTGTTAGATCTCCCCTTCATCATTGGGCATCAGGAAGATAATGAGGGAGAAGAATTTAACCAATGAGGAGAGGCAACACTTGTGTTAATTTCTACTATAGGCAGGGAAAAGAATCGAGGCAACTCAGATTTTCAATTGCTCGCTAAGGACAATGAGCTACATATGGTCCCAGGAAAGGTTATAGGTTGCCATGAATGTCCCATTGGATGTGTACACAAGGTATTTGGCAAACCAACCAACAACAAAAGTGTCATAGAAATTGCAGGTTTAGAAGCTCTTCTTGCAAATTCAAGGACCTAAGAGGCACAAGAGCTAAATTAGGCATTAAAAATAGCACAGTTCAACAACAGTGGCAACAAGAGTCACAAAAGTTGTACGAATAGCATCAAACCAGCACTAACAGTTCAAAATTAAGTTAACAAGGTTGAAATCTTGTTTATTAAGATTGGATCCTAATTTCATATTTTTCCCAATGGATAAAGTCATCCATTTGGATGAAAAGAGGTTCTATATGTCAAAACCAACAGTCTGATACATGTTGGCTCCGGATGAACTTAAGGCATTAAAAACCTGCAAGCAGAAATCACATATTGAGAAGCTAATGTTTATGTGTGTTGTTAGTCGACCATTACATAACATGAATGGTCACTTCCTGTTCGATGGGAAGTTTGGGGCATTCCCTTTTGTTGAAAAAGTACCAGGTCAAAAGAAGAGTAAGATTCGTCCAACATGAACGATTTAAACAAAGCCAACACCAAAGATAAACCGGAATGTCACAAGACACATGATCATGTGAAAGATTATTCCAGCAATTCAGACTCAGATTTCAGAGCCACAGCTGACTCAGATGGTTTCTACGTCAATCTAGTAAGCTAACCATCGAATTTACCAGGTATCAACATTTTAGATCTTGATTTTTTAATTCAATTCAGACCCTGCAATATGAGACACCAATTACAACTGTGAAGGGCCTTTTAAATGTTGTGTATAACGCATATGGGAGGGAAGATCCAACAACACCGAATAAGGTGTTTTTGAGTCACCAAGCATCCATGATAGAGATAATGAAATTTAAAAGACGCAACAACTACAAAATGCATCATATGTCAAAGGACCACCTGTCCCAAACTTGCCTACTGCCGAGACTCCTTTCTTAGGATGAAAATGTGGTTCGTGAATGCATGCAATATTTGCTTTCAATACAAGATACAACATAAATACAAATGCTAATGCAAGCATTTGGAATGTGACAACTTCATGGAAAGGCAAAGCAGTCATCTTTTGAATGGGTTAGACTAGTGGTAAAATTTTGTAAAACCTTGAAACTTGTCTTTTTTGGTGTGACAGACAAGTTTTTCTTATAACTCATTTATGTAATGATAATATCATTTTCATAAGCAACCAATACATAGTCATCCAGTTGTAGTTACAACTACAAGGTTTCTAGTTCAAAGACTACAAAATACTAAAATGCTAAAATACAACACATAAACACCAAGCATGATAGGAATACGGTTGCACAGATTCCCATGCACATTTATGTGCATGTCAAAGCTAACTATAACCTGCTTGAGGTTGTGCCTGTTTCATCTCATAATCAGACCTACAATAACCAGAACAAACATACAAGACTGAACCAGCACAAAGAACATGAGCATAACTCTAAATAAACATCATCATAAGAAGATCATAATAGCTAAATCAAGAAGTAGCATCATAGCAAAGAATGAAATGTTGGGTGTGTTCAACCCAAGTCCCACATTGGAAGTTGAGAGAGTGTTAGTTCTCTATATAAGTTAGAGTCACACCACATTAGTATGAGGCCTTTTGGTGTTGGACCCAATAAAACCGTGCGAGATTGGCCCAAAACGAATAATATCATACTAATGTTGGTTGTGGTGGACTTGGCAGTCCCAACAGAGATATAATGTAAGAGAGAGAATCTTACAAAATTAATATTGCATCCTCCCTCATAAGCAAATATTTTGACAATTTTAAACTGCCTGAATTCCATAAGGAAAAATGGCATACTCATGTTCTTGTAGGAACAGATTACATTGCGGCAATATCTCTTATCATAGGTAAACAACATTTCAACATGGAAGTGGAGGGTGAGGTAAGAGATATAGTTGAACTGTATAAAAATTTCTATTCAGTTTAATTTTGTTAAAGTCTGTTGGACGGAAGTCCAGCTGGCCCATATCACTACAAGAAAAAAGACTTATTACTTCGCCCATTTTACCTCGTATATTTTGTTACACCAAATAACAGAGATAAAAAGTTCCTTTACCTTGATTATTTTTTATTTCGAAGTAAAAGATATTATTTACATCGGTTAAAAATAGAGTTAAATAATTAAATTTTTTACCTTGGTTATTATGAAAACCAAAGTAAAAGGTAAAAAAACTGAAGTAAATAATGTTACCGAAACATGTGCGACATCGCACATGTTGTTTAATAGGTGGACCAATTTTACATTAAACGTCGTTTGCATAGACATGTGTTCCGATTGACTACCAAAGTCACAGGTATGTAAAAGATACATTAAAGTAAAGAATTTGATGGTGTTAGAAAAAAATAAAAATAAAAGATGGTGGTCGTGCGCTTCTCCTTGTTTGGGCATCCCTCTCCTCCCAATGTCCCATCATCACGGTTAATTTGGGGTATGTAAAAGGACAATTAGGCATGACAGTAGCTAGCAATCATTATTCTACAAACACCATATAAATCATAATTAACTTTCAGAAACGTCCAATACACCCCGCGTTCAATGGTTTTTAATCGTAGAATTATAAATTGGTTTTATAAAATTAAGCACAAATCAAATCGCACGTATACACAATCAATTATATAATTTTCAAATAAGATAGTTAAATAATTTGAAAAACAGTAGTGATAAAAATATCCATACAAGTTTTACATAAATTCAAATTAGAGTTTTCTAAGTTCCAACAATAGTGAAAAAATAATACACTCAATCACCACAGATAATGATGACCTTGAAGATGATTGGCCCCCCAACTTGTAGCACCTCAAAGAACGTGTCCCTGATGCAAAGGTTGTTTTTAGGGGTGCTTATTGAGTCGAGCATCTCGTGAGCAACTCGCACTCGACTCGGTCAAAGATCGGTCAAAGCTCGATTTGATTTTGACTCGACTCGAACTCGAACTCAACTCGAATAGTTAATGAGTCGAGTTGAGAAAGGCATTGCTCGACTCAAAAACTCGTGAACAAGCTCGATAAATAAGTATAACTATTGATATTTTTATATTATTATAAGGTTGTATTACAAATTAAATTAGTTGGTTACTGAATTTAATTTGTTTACATTATATTTTTATAATATTATTGTCTAAATTAGAACATTTTCATTATTATATTTAAAGTTACATTAGACTTAGATTTATTTATATTAAATATCCGTAAATAAATTAAATAATATTTGTTATGGTCAAGCTTTATTAATAAAAAGATGTAAAAGTGTGATTTTATGTAAGTTAGTTTCATATTCACCCACGTGTATTATAAAATATTAGTTTACTGATTTTTTTGTAAAAAAATTAAAAGTTTTTGAGCTCCTCGAGTTTGAGTCGAGCAATCGAGCAACAATAAATTTTGACGAGCTCGTGCTCGAGCATGTTATAATGGAACTCGCGAGTATCGAGTTCGAGTTCGAGTCGAGCAAGGGTAAAGAAGTTTTCGAGTCGAGTCGAACAATCCTCTGCTCGCGATCGACTCGCTCGATAAGCACCCCTAATGACAGCCATGGTAAATAAGACACGGAAAAAAAATCTTCATAAGCGACAATAGTATTAAATAAGATGCATGAATTTGTTTAATAAGCGACTATGGTAGTTTTAAGAAACGGATAATCTTTTTATAAGCGACAATACAAGTACATAAAATAAGGATTTTTTTATAAGCAATAATATTAGTAAATAAGACACGAAAAATATTTTTATAAGCGGCAATAATAATAAATAAGACATAAAGATAAAATTTATAAGAGTGAAAGTGCAAATATACCCTTGTTTAGTGCACATATACCCATTAATTTTTCAAATGCCGGTCTCCGGCTATAGGGGTACATGTGCATTTTCAAAAAATAGTGAGGTGTATATATACACTTTCAAAAAACTTGAGAGGGTATATACGCACTTTCAAAAAATTGGGGTATATTTGTACTAAACAAAGAACTTTGGATATAAATACATTTATCCTAATTTGTAAGCGTCGTCAATAGTGAATCAGACACGGAAAATACTTTTTAGGGAAAATGCTTTTATAACCCCACATAGTTGACATAAGTGCCAATATAACCCTACCTAGTTGATGTAAGTGCAAAATCACTCATTCCAACCAATTTCAGCCGGAATTCTATGAAACTACTATTTTAACCCTCTGAAAATTTTTAATTTTAAAAATTATTTGAAATGATTTTGATGCCCTTAACCTTAATATTGTCCAGCCATTTCTTCTCTTTTCTTCTCGAAGCCATTTCTTTTTCTTTCGTCGTTCTCCTCTGTGCTTCCCAACGATGCCATTCTTCCACCATTTACTCGCTGACACTCCTTCCTTGTCGATGTCATTCACTGGTCGTTCAATCGCGTCACGTCGGTCGTTCAATCGCGTCACGTCGGTCGTTCAATCGCATCGTCGGTTAGGGTGTAATCACGTAACTTTTGTCGCATCAATCTCGTCGTCATTGTGGCTTGCGGGAGTGGGAGTGGTGGTGATGGTGGTTTGAGGGAGAGGGAGTGGTGGCGGTGGTACCCGCCCCACCTGAATATTCATATCCACTTAAAATTCACTTCATTTCATAATTCGGTTTCGGTTTGAAACCGAATTCAAGCCAAATAAACCAAATATTTTAATCTTTCAGAAATTTCCCAAACCAAAGACTCATAAGTGAGTTTAAAATTAAACTTAAAAATTCATTTAAGGCCCATTTTGTCTTGTGTCGTATTTTTAAATGGCCTCCTAACTGGGTCCAACTAACTTAGTATAACAAGGTGGAGTGATACCTATTTATAAGTAAATTCTAC
>JAULKK010000008.1:9744069-9755483 GCA_032355705.1 Rubia peregrina
AAATATTCCAAATGTGTTTTTTTCTCAAACAGAGGTGGAGTATCTTGGTCATATTATCAGTGGAAAAAGTGTACAGATGGATCTACAGAAATTGGCTTGCATCAAGGGCTGACCGCAACTTGAATTTTTTTTATAAAAAAAAGGATTAATAGGCCTTACAAGTTATTACAAAACGTTTATGGAGTCTTATGGAAGAATATGTCGACCTTTACATGATCTCCTTGAGAAAGATAATTTTCCATGGAAGCTTTTTTGAAAAACTCAAGGAAATCGTGACTACTATCCAGTTTTAAAATTCCAGAGTTCAATATGACTTTTGAGGTGGAGACAGATGCCAGTGAGATAGGTATTGGAGATGTTTTAATGCAGGATCATCAGCATGTATCATATATGAGCAAAGCTTTTTGCCCCGGAAATTGAGAGTCGTCCACATACGAGAAGGAACTACTGGCTATCATCATGGAAATAGATAAGGCAAGGCACTATCTAACAAGTCATAAGTTTATTATTAAAACTGATCACCAGTCTTTGAAATATTTGTTAAACTAGAACCCCGAATAGTGCATTGCAACATAAGTGGATCTATAAATTTCTTGGGCTTAATTTCAAATTTTAATATAAAAATGGATGTGAAAATAGTGCAACGGAGGTCCTTTCAAGACAGCCAAGGTTACTCCATTATCAAGAACTTATCAGGGAGAATTTAGATGAAAGTTTTACTGATTCACTTAATATGTGTAAGGTGGGGAACAATAAGAAGTTTTATAATTTTAGTACAAGACAAGTGTTTGAGTTCGCGGAGAGATGCAGTGCAAAGCTAAATTCCACAACCGCCATAACAATAAGGAACAATTCTCCAAGTAATTGAACATTTTAGAATAGGTAATCATAACCTTGGAAGTTCAACAACTTGTGGTGGTCCTTATACAGGAGATAGAGTACCTATTAAATATAAATTGGGCTATATGGTAACAAATAACAAAGAAATACTAGCTGAAGAATGAGACAGAACTGCAAAGTTCTTCCATGTTTTTGCTAACAAGCGGAAAAAGAAGAACACCATATATAAATTAGAGAATGGAGATGGAAAATGGTGAAAAATGGGATCAAGACATGAAAAACTTCATATGTATTAATTTTCATACATTTTATGAGAGTACAACACCACCTTTAAATACTATTAGTCAGTGAATAACCAAGGTAACTCCAGGAGTCACTCAAGAAATGAATGAGAGGTTAAGAAGATCGTACTTTAAAGAAGAATTGAAAACTGTATTCGATCGCACATTCAAGGTTCTTACAAAAATGGAATTCGATCATAATATTTTTGGGATAATTGAAAATTGTATATCGATGGTAAGATTCTCATTTATGATGAATGGAAAGTGCCTTCGCAGAATAACCCATCACGGGACTTAGACAAGGAGATATGTGTCATTGTATTTGAATATTATATGTGGCCAAGTGTTTATTCAGATGCTACGAGAAAAGAATCTACGTAGACTTAAGAGAGTTAGATTTTCCTTTATAGTTGACACACTAAAATTAAGAGAGTTACTTCTTAATAAGTGACCATGTTAAGGGGATATTTTACATATGTATGAGATTGCATCTGGGCAGAAAATTAATTTTGATAAATCTTCTATTATGTTTAGTCCATTGTCTTATCCATTCTAGAGATGCCCGATACGTAAACTCTTGAAAAGTAAATAGTGTTTCCAATTGTATTTGTATGGCCCGAAGTCACCTTATGGATAAACTATGGAAAAAGTGAAAAGTTAGGATTACAATAACTATAAAGGAGGAAAATAGGTTCTCATTAAAGTAATGTATTGTTTTATTCTTCCCAGAAATCTTATAGAGGATATTCATAAGACATATGCTTGATATTGGCAGACCAGCACTACACTATAATGGAAAATACATTGGACTCAATGACATCAACCATGCATACCAAAAGGGCTATAAGGATTAGGATTCAATGATTTGAAGATATTTAACACTATAATGTTAGGAAAAATAGGCACGGAGAATCCTTAGCAACCTGGATTCGAAAATGGCACAAAGTCTCAAGATTAGATATTTCCCATCGCTATCCTTTTTAGAAGTCAAGCTTAGTTATGGTCAATTTGTGAAGGGAATTATTAAGAAAGGAAAGAAAATATACGTGAGAGCTTCAGGGGGGATTAGATCAATTATTTTATCCTCTCTACATGCTTTAGCCATTGGAGGGCATTCAGGTCAGTTCTCTACCATTAAAAGGGTAGAATCTCTATTCTTTTGGCTTAACATAAGGCAGTATATCACTCAGTTTGTTAGAGAATGAATGGTATGCCAAAGAAGCAAGCATTAAAATTGTCACCCCCGGGTTTGCTACAGCCCTTGCCAGTTTCTTCTCAGGCCTGGTCCTAACTAACAATGGATTACATAGAGAGATTGCCTTCATCAAAAGGGTCGGATACAGTTTTAGTGGTAGTGGATCGACTTACTAAATATGCATATTTTATAGCCCGTTCCCACCCTTTCACTGCATAACAAGTGGTAAACATATACTTTTAGAGATGTTCAAGCTTAATGGGTTGCCAAGAACTATTACTACTGATCGAGATAAGGTGTTCACTAGCAACTTTTTGAGGGTATTTTTTTTCCTCAAGCTGGGAATGAAGCTACAATTTAGCACTGCATATCACTAGAAAGCAGACGAGCAGACAACGAGAACTAATTAAATACTAGAGAAATATCACATGTGCTTCTGTGGGGACAAACCTGACACTTGGTCAGAATGGATTGTAGTTGCAAAGTGGCAGTACAACACTACTCATCAGACCATCATCTGAATGACTCCTTACGAAACCCTTTATAGAGTAAACGCCCTCAGTTTACCTCGTGGAAACTTCACTTATGCAGTGCTACCAACTACTTATAATTTAATGCAACAAAGAGAAACTGTAAATACCCTCCTACAATCTCATTTGAAGAAATCACAGGAGCGTATGAAGTAAGTTTTGCTGATAAAAGGTATATTAATAAGTCTTTTAATGTGGGAGATTGGGTTTAGCTGAAGGTTCAGAAGTATAAACAACAATCAGTTGCTTCCTGAAGCAACATAAAAATTGCTCCAAAATTTTATGGCCATTTTCAAGTCATACAGAAAGTTATAAACTCCACAAACCTCAATTGTGCATCCAATTTTTCACATCTCATTGCTTAAACAACATCATGGACCAACACCCTCCAATATCACTCCATGCCTGATACAGATGTTGAGGATTAGGTCATTCTGGAACCAAACAGAATTTTGCAAAGGAGGATCATCACTATGGGACAACATCAAGTCATTCAGTGGTTGATTGAATGGAAGCATTTGCCTGTAGAAGAAACGTCTTCGGAGGACACTGAATTCATCTCCAACTAGTTTCGTCAGTTCGAAACATAAGTTGAATTCATCTCCAACTAGTTTCTTCAGTTCTAACCTATCTATATTGCTGATACTAATTTTAAAATATTGCACATTTGAATCTATATGATTGCTGTATTGATCAAGAAGTTGGAAATTTGAAGTTAGAATTGCCTCGATTTCTGATAGAGACAGAGTTGGTAGTGTTAGTGTTCTATTGCCAGACTCCAGTTCTTTATCATTGTAGAGTCACAAGTGCTCTGTAAATGTTCTTCTTTGCCATATTGACAAATATTTGCTTTGTACAAATATCTGTCAGGGGTCTTACAGGAGACGGTCTCACAGGAGACGAATTCTTAAAATAATTATGTTTCTTTGGGAGATCAATTAAAATTTTACTAAGCCTGACTGAAGGCTTCGGGAAATCCTTACATGAGTACTATTATATTGACATCGCTAGTGTCATGATGTCCCTAAATCTGATGAAATAAATATACATGGAAAGGGCTTTAATTAAACAACTCTCCCAGGTTCCATATTTGGAGCTGAAGGTCCCTCCACCATTTTGCTGCGCAAACTCCGAAACAACTGCACGAGCACATACATCCCATGTTCTTGCCATCTCCGAGAGTGACATGGGTTGTGAAAGAGTTGTAAGAGAGTTACCGAACTTTGATTTCACCTTCATAGACAGGTACTCATATTCTTTACTGGCTGCAACAGGAAACTCGTCCAAGAGTATTGGGGAGGAATTTGGATAATTAGTTGGAATAAGCAGTCTAAGGGGCTGAATCGGTGACATCTGCGCCGAAGCATACTGCGCCTTCAAATTTGAACTGAGAGCAACAGCACTGAAAGAGCATTTCACTTTGATCCATCCAACACCTTCAGCTTCACTGATCTCCACCACAGTTCCTATGAGCCGTCGATTTATTTCACCAATCTCCTCTATCAAGGCATGGTTTGGCTCGATCCTTGATCTTTGAATGCTTGATGTAGCAGTAGACTCCAACTCAAATGCGTCACAACCATTCAACTGCTTCACACTATCATGTAAACTACTGACAGAGGAAACAACATTAGAAGGTATTGCACTTGTCGAGTGTCTCGTTCTCTTTCTTCCAGAACGTTCGTCCTGAGTAAAAGAATTTCTAGCCCGTAGACGACATTTAGTCATGCCAACTAAATCTTCTCCAACAGCAGCTCCAGATTCATTCCCCGACGCAGTTCTATCAACCATACTCACAACTGAGCTGATATCTCTGACTGATGCTGCCAAAGTTGTATGGGTGATTGACTTAACCGCTCTTATTAACCGCTCAGGTGGCTGTTCCGAAATATTCAACTTGCTAGAAACTGCAGTTGAAGCATTGACATGAGCTCCGTCCAAACTACTAAATTCAGCAAGCAAGGGTGACGCAGATATCCCAGGAGTGCCGATTGCAAGTGACTGGGCTGCAGTTCCCACAGTGGGTACTTGAGAGTGTCCCATGTTTCCATTATTTGAGAGTAATGAATGTCTGGAATTCAATTTTTCTGACTCCCCGGGCACAGATGATGGTGCCAAGGGAGTTGAAGGTGATTGGGCTACAAAAGGTGAACTTGCATGCTGCAGTGGAGTTCCAGCTTTTGTCATAGTTGTCGGCACATCCTGCGGATCAATTTGTGGGGAGTGATGAGGTGGAACCTTGGGGGTATGGGGCCGAAGGACTTGTGGAGGAGAAACATGAAAGGGACTTCCTGATTTTATTTGGTGATGATAAGCAGCACGCTGACCATTGGGATGATGTTGCTGGAAAACAGGTGGTTTAACAACCATCAGCTGCCTAACCTTGACATCACCAGAATCAGTTATCTGGTGTAGAGGTGACATTTGGTGTCCTGACAACTGAGCAGGATGCTGCTGCTTCACTTGCTGTTGTAGTTGGTGCTGCTGGTGATGCAGCTGTTGTTGCATTAGCTGCTGCTGTCTAGCTAACATCTGATGCATCTGTCGCTGATGCATTTGTTGTTTCAATTGCTGAGAAGGCTGAGTCTGTTGTTCTTGTCTTATATGCTGGCTCTGTATCGAATTTGAGTTTGTCTGGAGGGAGTTACGAAGATTTGATTGAAGAGTGTTCATTCCACTTTGCGATGATAATGAATTTAAGTTCCCTGCTTGAGGGCTGCCAATGGAATTTGTCTGTAAAGAAGTAACAGCTACCTGCTGTAATGGATTTAGAGCATTATTTTGTCCCATTTCCACGGTAGAAGCAGGCTGCACTCCACTGATCATATTTTGCTGCGAACTCGAAACAGGCGTGCTGTGCTGCAGGTTGGTGAAGCTATACGGCTGCATTGATATTGAACTCCGAAGATTCATTGGCTGCATCTGTGGATTCATTTGGTTGTCCTCAATCTGAACAACAGACATTTGAGGTTGAGGGAGTTGCCCTTGTAAAGGACCCGTCCTACGTGACCAATTCGAGTTGAGAATATGGATAACCTGTCTCTCAACAGCAGGCCACTTGTCCCTGTGATAACCCTGTATCTCACTCCTGTTGGTGCGCAAAAATCCAACAAGGCTTTCCAACACGACCTTGAAATTCCGAACCTTTTCAAGTGGCTCACTTCTTGGTTGCTGAGGTTGTGAATCACGCTGTTGCAGTATGCTAGAAATCTTCATAAGCACATCATTCAAATCCACAAAATACATGTCCTTGATGGATTTGATCTTTTGATAGACCTCCTCCTGCCAATCTCCACCGTTAGCCTGAGCTGTGGAATTTAAAGAATTTGATGATGCCTCTGCCAATCTCTGTGACTGATATAACAGCTTCGGCTCCCTCTGTATTGGGTTCGACTGCTGCGGCAAATGTTGTGGATTCTGAACTTCAGTTTGCATGCCGTGGACTTGATTAGAGGAGTTGTGCCCAGTATTGGCTCCATTTGGTTGCAGAGGATTCTGCAACTTTGTCTCCATAGCCATTATCTTCATAGATATCTTCCTCAGATAATCAGACCGGCTTGTTGCAGCCGTGTAGGTTTTCTCCTCGAACCTTAAAGCAATTTTCTCAAGTTCTTGCAATCCCTCTTGTCCGGAGGAAGGAAGAAGCCTCGTCAAAGCGTCCATTAATTTGCTTACAATCCGCTGACGAGAATCGGCTTGAAGCTGATTCCTCCAGTCTCCGGTATCCGTCGCCCGCCGGTTGCTATCCATTCGATTCTCCGATGATTTACGTTCGGTCCGAAACCCCAAAACTCTCGCCCTGCTTCACAATCTGACTTCTAGGAATGATTTGTTTCAGCCGATCGAACATATATATATAGCCGATGGATTTGACGGAAAATTACTAACAAATCCTAATTAAATTCGGAAAAGTCAGTACCCTTAGCTTCTGAAACCGTATCCAAGTGGGAATCAAAGCAATACATATCCTATTCAGAGACGGACATGGTGTCCAAATCTGATCCTACTACTCTATAAATGATAGGTCATATTGACCTAAAGGAGTATGGTCGTACTGGTTTAATTCAACAATTTGAAGAAGAAGCACATATTTTGTATTCCGATGGACTTTTTCGTGTATGCATTGATAAAATTGGTTCTCCTTTGTCTTTGTGAATTTTGCAGCTTCCATTTGCATTGGGATGAAAACATCCCGGAGATTGTCCAAGAGTGATGTTAGACTATTAAATTATGCCCTATCACTTTGAACTGTTTCAACTTAATGTAACTCAAATTTCGACATTGCAATAAATGTATTTCTTTTTAGAGAATTGAACATTCATATACAGTATGTTGGAAAATCGTCCAGCCAGGAGCGGAACATTGTGGGATCAAGGAGTGCCTGGTCTCATTAATTTTTTTACTATGTATATTTTGTATTTTTCTAATATGTTATTTTTATTTTAAACGTAAAAAAAGACGGTGGTCCCCCTAAAAAAATTAACGTAGCAATGTAGTGGTTTATAATGATAGTATTATTTGTTTACATTGTACTGTCCAACGGTAATTACACCTCTTGGTAAACCTCTCTCGATTAGAACTTTATAGTTCGTGTCCATATACCACTTCCATTTTCAGTTGTACTTTTATTTTTATTTTTTTAATCCATGAGGAAGCCAATATTAATTCATAGATATCCTCCCTTCTAATACAAGATGGTTTCGATTAAAAAATTTTAGTGTCCAAAAAATAATTGAATTAATTTTTTATTCAACTTTATTTTTAATATTGGAAAAGTTTTGGGAAAGATCATCTTTCCATAGACTTATGGAAAGACGGGGTTTAATTACAATAATAAAAGGTAAAAGGTCTTCATTGAAGTACTAAAAATTTATTATGCAACGTGTAATAGTTATAAAGTTTATAACTCGATTCATACAACCCAAAATTTTTATCTTCATTTCTTCTAATTTTTACTTTAAACCTTGGTCTTCCCATTACTTATGGAAATGACGTCTTTCAACTCTTTAAAATTCATCCAAGTTAATTATAAAAAGATTATAACAATTTTATTTGAAAAAATTAGGATTTGGTTTCTTAAAAGAATCAAAGAAACAGTTTTAAAAAACTAAAATCTTCAAATTAGGCATGAAAAAGTAAAGAAAAAAAGAAGGGGAAAATAGATTTTTCTCATCAATTATTTATTATAATTTAGAGTGTTTAAATTCTCTCTTTTTAACCTTTATATTTGAAATTTTGACCACTGAATGGATTAATCAACTATACTTTGTTATTTTAATGGAAAATTCATAAAAATTTATGTATAATTGCGGTCTCCCCTAATTAAAATTCTTTGTTCCGCCTCTGGTCCATTGACGATTATAATGAGTGAAATTGACATCAAACCTTTATAACCCCTAGCAATAACCAACATACTGTAAGAATATCTTAATTGTGTATCAACAAGATTGTTCGTCTGTACTATTACATATTAGAAATCCAATAAAACTTTAGTATCGCTCTCGGGAATATTAGCTTGCTTCTTGCAAAAATCATGACTACTCGACAGAGAAAAATGTATGCAATATCATATCACTATGTCAAATAGGGTTCTTCTACAATCGTAACACCACTTAATTCAAAGCACGTCTATGTTGCCGAAATTGTAAACACCTTAAATAGCAAAAATCGAAGCATTAAAATAAATGGAACCATAATACAAAACACAAATAAAATTACGATCACGCGATCAATATAGCCTGATCGAGAACAATACATCAATGCGAACAACTAAATTGAGTTATCATCATGAACTCAACGGTAATCAATCAGATCAATGAACAAGACTAATATATGGTGATAAATTTCACACTTATTCACTAATATAAATATTAAAATATCAAGTAAAGAGTAGGTCTCATGATAGGTGGTGGATAGGCCACTGTATTTTTAACTTATACACTGCATTTGTTAAATTACATACTAAATTTAAGCATTCTAAAATATATTTTTTATATTACATTTTTTTGTATTTTCACATTCAAATAAACATTATTAATATTTTTAACTTATACAATAAAATATTACCTTAAAAATTATAATTTTAAGGTAAAAAGTCATGGGGTTTGTCCGTAAGTTTATGGACAGGTCACCTTTTTTTTAGACTTTCTCTCAATTAAAATAAAATTTTATTTCCCTATCTTTCCATAATGAAAAGATGGGGAAAAATTGAAGAAATAAGTAAGGAGTTTTTAGAGAGAAGGAATGTGGGGTGACATTTTGAAATTCGCAATAAAGGTTTTGTTTACAAATTTGAGCATTCACCCAGTGTAGTATTTTAAATTAATAGTTAGATTGACTACGACTTATATCATTTTAGCCAATATAAAAAATATCACACACCTACATTCAATAAAAAAATCATTCATAATACTGATAGTACTATTATGGTGGTGTGCTTATTCTAACATTCATGGACATTACAAACGTTAATCAAACTTTTATTTGAAGTGAAGCCATTTTATATGTTCATATAGGTGGAGTCAATAGCACTTGATCTTTATTAATAGTTTAATACTCACCCTTATAACTATGTATTAACTACATAATAACATGCATCAATAAGTTATTGACAACTTGATTTTACCGCATTGAACCTTCAAATAGTGGTAAAACAACCAAAAGGTTAGGTTTCTGTTGTTTCTGATTTAATCACGCCCCACACTCATCTCTTTAGACATTGTACAAAGTATGTGATGTAGGGTGGGCATTAATTTGGTGGTTGTCCTTGCTCAATAATGCTGAGCTGTAAGACCAAGCCATGCGCGTGCTGGGGGAAAGATTCTCTTACACTAAAGTCAACACTATGGTGTTTGCTCGGAATAAACAAAATGAATGAATAGATCAGAGGCTTACCATAGTATTTATATGGGTTGATCCCTTTATGTTCTCTGAATCATGCTAGGGTAAAGATACGTGTTCCTTATAAGGATAGGCTTCTTCCATAATAGAATTGGTATTGAGTCATACTTCCTTAAGTGTACTTCAATCATGAGAATCTTTGATCATAATGGGCTTATGCCGTACATGTATGTCATGACCTGATCACCTGAGCTTCAATCCATGTTGATGGGCTTTAGTCTAACCATCATCACTACCCCCCCCAGGAAGCTGAAGGTCATGCTTCATCAGACACCTTTGATTTTCTCAACTATTAAAAGCTAACGAGCATTCGAAATGATCACACACTTCGCATTAATCAAAACTCTACGTACCATTGTCTTAGATAAAGAGAGAAAATAAAATCCGTAGGCAGTGCACATTATCACCTATTTTTGAGGCACTCATCATTACACTAAAATTTTAAAAACTAGCCAAATTTTGTTTTTAAAATACCCAAAAATCCAATTATTTTCTCATTTTGCAGATTCCAATAAGTTATCTTCTCCAAGAGTGTTTCCTCCTTCAAAACCTTTCAATTCTCCTTAGTTCAAAATCATCTGAATTACATTATTCTACTTCTCTGGTCCTTCTTGCTCGCTTATCATGTTTGATTCATCCAATCTAACACCACCCTCCCTCTCTAGGATCGAGTCTTCTCTCCAAGAAGAGGATGATCACTTAGTGATTCTCGTGCTCCTTCGGGAGACAATGCTCTCCCTGAAGGTAGCATTTCCACTTCCAATGATCCTTTTATCAGAAAGGAAAAGAATAAGAAAAGGAGGATTAAAATCGTGATAAACTGTGAGATAAGTGTATGTCTTCCCAGCGGGGGCATAGTGGTGGCAGTAGAACAGCAAGTTGCTCAGCTGTAAATCCCCTCTATAATGCAATCACGATTCCTTCTTACTAAAAACACTTATAATTCAATTCCTCGAGCAGGCAAGACTCTTTGGTAACTCCCTGCTGGTAGCTCAGCCATATGAAATGGACGTAGATACACCTCTCCATTGAATCTCATTTGCTAAAAATATATTCTAGATCGATGTATATGAAGTCACTCTGATTCTCATGACACTGGATGTAGCCATCATGATAGGCATTATTTAGATACTTCTGTGAAAATCTCCAAAAATAAGTCTAGTTCTCATGGAAGGAAATCCTTGAAAATAAGAGTGGTATTGAATTTTTAAAATCCTTCTCATAGTTAGGGGTGGGCGTCGGGTCGGTTTAATAAGTTTTTGGTTTATTCTGTTCGGGTTGTTCAGTTTTTCCCTGAAAAACTCAAAACTGAATCGAATAACCCCAAAAACCAAATTATTTGAACCAAATTCAAAATTCAGTTTCGGTTTGAATTCGGTTTCAAACCAAATAAACCAAATTCATGGAAATTTTATAAAAATTTAAAAAATAATAGGTATTTAATTTCTACATCATCAAACTCAAGTGTTCAAAATAAATATCCAATGACTACAATGAAAATTCAACCATAACAATTTTAGAATTATATTATTAATATATACAATTAATTTAATTTTTAATTGCAATCGTTATTCAGGTTGGTTTTCGGATTGAGTTTCAATATCCAAAGCAAAACTAAAAATCATATTCAAGAATTAGTTTAATCGATTCGGTTATCCAAAAACTTTA
>JAULKK010000008.1:9759533-9770648 GCA_032355705.1 Rubia peregrina
CCGCCTTCCCCGATCAAATTAGCCTCTTTAAAATTCTGGGTAGCTGTTGCTAGCTCCTTAAACGTGAAGCTACGAGCCACATTCCCCTTTTGAGCAATAGAATCTCTGAGTTTACCCTTCGAATGGCTGCCTTGTCTCGCAAACCCTACACACAAGTTCCAGAAATCAACACTTCATTGACAACACATCAATGCTAAAAAACCGAAAAACTTCCTCAGCTAGACCTTCTATCACATCCCAATTTACAAGTACAATTTCATCTAATAACTTCTTCCCATTCAATTCAGTACCCCTTCAAAATTTCTAGATTTACACAAAATGTTCTTCTTATTTACTACGAACTCCAACTATTAAAATCCATATCACATTACTGTCATTAAGCCTTAATAAACTAACAATGCAAGATAAGTACTCAAATTAATCGGATTATGCTATTTTTTTATGCATAAAAATAAGAACACAGATTTGCAGAGTATGTGTTCAAGAACAAGATAAACCAACCTGTTTCAGCAGATCGAGGGGGAACTTCCGCCTCGTCGTAATCACTGACATCCTTCCGGCGAGGACTAATGCAATCGAAGCAGCTCATTTCGAGAATCTCAACGGCCAACAGAAAACCAAATTTTGCACAGAATTCACCTCAAGAACGCTAATAGCAACAATTGCATCACAACGATCAAAAACACGAAAGAACAAATCAGCAACAGCACAATGCAGACGACTTGAGAACCGAGAAGAGAAGGAGAGAGATCAATTCAACATCTAATTCTACTCCTGCTTCTTCTCCCCCTTTTCAGAACATGAACAAAAACCCTAGCCTATAGATCTACAAATCTGAACGCAAAATGCAGAATTAAAAAAACAATCGAACGTACCGAATATTTTTTGGCCAAAAATAGCATAGATAAGCTAAAGAGTCCCCCAAAAAGAGGGCAGATTTAAGACCATTGATACTACCTTCCAAAACTAAAGAAGGAAATCCTCCTTTCCCGTTATACCGCCGCCATTAACGGCGATCTGAGTCATCTATATTAGGCATCTTTTCCTGCTTCCGTCCGCCGGATGGCGACGGCGTTGCTGATGGAAGTTTCGCTGTCAAAGTCATCGCCCGTTTTTACTATATTTAGAAGGGAGTTTAAAATGGCGGAAAGATTTTGTTCGTGGGCCCCATGAGAATTAAATGGAAGGCTCGGGGTTTGTTTTGGTAAATGAGAAGTTGTAATTAAGAGGCGATTTGCGGGTTTTGCATGCACCGTTGCATGTCCCTCTCATTCCCTCCTTTTTTTCACAGTTTTTGGAGATTTGCATTTGAACGGCTTTTGTGGGGTCGGTATTCCTTGTTTATTGTCTTTTGGCCCTCTCAGTTTGGATAAGTTTGAGCTGGCACCTCTTTTGTCTTGTTTTTGTTCGGCCAAATTTGTGTTATTCACAAGCAAGTGTGAATTAATTTAAAATATAAGTCAATAATTGTAATAGTGATGTTAATAATTTTTAGTACAATAATACAATTTTTATAACTCTATGTTTTTGGATTGTTGTTGTAAGCGCGGTATTTTTGGTATTGTCAATTTGTGGAAGAATGGAATATTATTCACAAGCAAGTGTGAATTAATTTAAAATAGAAGTCAATAATTGTAATAGTGATGTTAATAATATTTAGTACAATAATACAACTGTTATAACTTTATATTTTTTGGATTGTTGTAATATGGCTTGCATTATTTGACTGAATGACCGTGGAAGATTCGAGTTTAAGTGATAACAGGCATGTGTTTAGACAAATAAACTATGAAATGTAATATTGAAATCATAGCATTGTTGAATGTGTTACATGCACCAATCAAAACGTCAATTTTATGATACGAATATTTGAAGTGAGCAAAAGGTTGTTTTAGAGGCAGAACTAGGAACAAGGTTAATTTACTTCTCACTAATATAATTTAACTTTAGTTGAACAGATTTTATATTGAATTGGCGTTAGGTGTACTTTTACATGGTAGTATGAATGTCATCAATCGCGGTATTCTCGTGTACGTGTTCATAGCAAAAAAGCTCATGCGTCTTCTCTTCTCCCTTGCGTGTCCAACCCCCACCACCACCACCACCACCACCGCGACTACCATCTCCATTCTTTTATTTATCAAAATATAAAAATAATGTTTGAAAACAGGATCTGCATTGTGTGATTTAACAATCTTCCAATCTAAGAAAGAGTAATTTGGATGCTGCTCTTTGGGCCAAATATGAGTTAAAATTGGGCTAATTTGAAAGGTTCATCAGTTATTGTTGACCTTTTCTTTTACCTTTTGGGCCATGTCCAGTATTGAAGGCCATTTCAACTGTAAACATGGACCACAGGAAAGGTTTAGTGTGTAGTGTGCGAGACTTTTTATTGGATGTGGAGTCAATGTAAGATTTCTTTTATTTTGAGATTATGCAAGATTCATGCACTTCTATTTTTTTTTCTCTAATTCAGATTAAATTCAAAATTTAAAAGATAATTCAAGATCCACTTTCCTCTCATGCTGATTTTTTAAACTGAATTGGCTTTAAATGAATTTAAAATAAATATTAAAATCAAAATATTGAATTTGGATTGAACTAAGAAAAAAGTGACTGAATTAAAATCAAATATCAAAAAATAAATACTGAGTAATGATTAAACACTAAGAAAATGAGATTATTAAAATTTAAGATATAAATAATAGATTAAAACTAAGAAAAATAAAAACATATTCTACCAGAGCTAGATTAATTATGACATGTCTCGTTTATACAACATTTCATATTAAATTAGAGTCATTTATGTTTTAATCTATGCGTCAGAAAATTTAAAATTATGGAAATCACATTAAAATAAATAATAATAATAATATAAGATTAATTATGGAGTATTATATCTGACCATTTGGCTATTTACAACCAACTTTATAACAAACTTTATGGAGAAAGTCTCATGGTAGATCGATTAACGTTTAGACTAATTAAAAAAAATCTCATTTCAATAACTTTTAAAATTAAATTATAATTATATATATATCGTAATACAATTTGAAGTTTTTCGAAAGTTATAAGAATTTCGTTGCACAAATAAAAACAAACACCAAATCATCCAATTAATTATATCAACTTTAAATGTTCTAATCTGATAGTTAGTCGGTTCAAAACAAAACTAACTTTATAAAGATAAATAGTATGAAAACAGATCATTCCAGAAAATAAATAGATAAAGCGCGAGCAGAGGAAACAGATTAAATAGTTAGTGGGAGTAAAAAAGTGGCTTGAGCAGAATATTTATTACTCCCTCCGTTCAATTAAGTTTGTCACATCTTTTTTGACACAAGTTTTTAGAATATGCTATTTGTATGGTTCAAATTAAATAAAAAGAAGAGAAAGTATAATGAGTGGTTGATATCATCTTAAGTATGCTACATCTAGAAAGTAACAAACTTAATTGAATATCTAAAAATGAAAAGTATGTCATAGATAGTTGAACAGATGATAGTTCACCAAATCAGTCAGGATCATACAAATCGCGGACGGCCAACAGATAAGTTAGGCTTTTATTTTTCCATTTGTCAACAATCCCTTTTCAAGTAAATATTCAAATCATTTGACCAAAATATGGTATGGATTCATGAAATCAGAACTTGGAAACGTAACGGCCATGTTCAAACGTCAAATATATCCCAGAAAATCACGTTGCATGAGTGCGTCTCTTGAAAGATGGTCTTTCCATAAGTTATGGAAAAATCAAGGTTTAAAGTGTAAATTAGAACAAATTAAGATAAAATTTTCGAGTTGTATGAATCGGGTTATAAACTTTATGACTACTGCATGTTATATAATAAAACTTTAATATTGCAACTTTGACCTTTTACTCTTTATTATTGTAATTAAATCCCGTCTTTCCATAAGGTTATGAAAAGACGATCTTTCCCAAAATTTTGCCAATTAAATAGTATGTATTATTGTGCAAGTAAGTAAAATATAGGGAGCGATACAGCAACACCCAACAATTACTACGTACCACCTTTTCTGTCATCTTGGAGCAGCCTACCACGTCTGTGAGAATAGCATATTCATCGACTTATCCTGAAACTGGGTTCTGGAAAATCCACAAATTTTCAGTCCTGAAATTGATTTTTGGAGGAATTAATTCGGAAGGACATTTACTATGTCTTGTGCTCGGAGGACGGCCACGCTGCTTAATCATTGCGCATTTAAACAGGCACGCGGTTTGCTCTTCTTCTTTTGCTACTACACTTGTTCCGTACAGATACAGATAACTAACAATGTTGGTGGATGGAACATGAAAGGACTGCGTTCCCGCTGTGCCGCCCTTTGGGACCCAAATGCGCCTCTCTGCAAACCATCAATTTCGATTAAGCTTAAGCTTAAGCCTAAGCTGTGTGAATGACCACCAAAATGTAAGGCTTTTCTTTTTCTCATGCCTTATACATTGGATAGGATTGCCATTACTGTGCCATACTTGTCATTTGGTAACTCAGGCAACATTTTCCGGTAATCCCAGGTGAAAGAATCTTCAGATACGAGACTGGCAGAGGAGGCGGGTACAATTCAGCTCCTAATTAAGGTTTTTAGTCTCATTTCTGATGGTTGCAGCATGCCAAGATTATAACTGATGATTTCTTTTGCCATTCTGTTAGATTCTTCAGGAAAAGACAATCATCAGAAAGAGCCTCTCACAACCTACGAGTACCCGCCATGTGTTTTCATTGTACTTTAACTCTGTTGTGAATTGCACCATCTGTTGTACTCTCTGTGTCCCAGCTGAACTTGCACTCTTGCTTTTTGAACACTATTCTCTATCAAAATTTAATCACATATTTGAATAAATATATGAACAATAATATTATCGGATATGATATTGTTCAATTCATCGTAACAAGTATTTTCTAAATATCAACTTTTTATTTGTCATTATTATATGTAGATAAACATATTAATGGCCAAACATGTCTCTTGAACGGCGTGCAAAAAGCAAGAGTGCAACTTTAGCTGGGACGGAGGGAATACATGAAATGTCATGTTTCTCAACTTGTTTTTGTTCCACTTAAGGAGTCCTGGTTCAAAAGTAAATGCAAATATCTGACGGAATATATGATCATATTTTACAACTGTATGTTCCATGCTTCTTAAATTTGATTTACAACTTACTACAGCTAGATGCTTTTAAGAAAATAAATGAGCAGATTTTGAAAAAGAAAATAAATGAGCAAAGATAGTTTTACAAAATTTGTACCTTCACTCAAGTGGCTAAATTTTAAAAGTTATAGACTGAAGAAGCGGTACTCTTCATGTGATATCGAGGGAGTATCTGTTTGGTGCTCACTTCAGTTTAGGTGTGGTACTCTCCAGGTAGAAATGTATCAGTTCTTGTAATTCATTGTTTCCCTTCCTCTTTTCCTTGCTAACTAATCTTTGTAATTTTACTTGATAACATTTCTGTGACATACTATATTCAACCAAAGCTCTAAGTAGGCTTATTATCCATATTTTATTCAACAGATAGATCTTTATCTGAATGTTTGTTTCAGGAACTTTGTGGTTATTGTTCTGTTATGTATAATTTTTTGAAAGAAAATGGAATCTAGATGCTTTTCTACCCTAATTTGCATGTCAAATAGAACCCTTTTATGATCTCATCATCCTCTCTTGGATATGTTTTTTAGGGTGTTGAAGAGATTGAAGAGATTCGGAATATCAGGCGTGTTATCATATGGCCTCCTAAATACTGCTTACTATCTTTCAACTTTCCTTGTTGTGTGGTAAGCATAGTTTGAATATAGTAAAACAAAATTTATTTATAAATCAAATCTGCAAAACGTATCAAAATATGTGATTATGTATGAAATGTGTTGCGTGTATTGTTTGAATTTGCAACTTTCTTTTGGTTTCAGTTCGGGTCTTATTTGAGTGAAGTGCTCAGCATGTCTTTAGACTTATGGAATTCCCTTTTTTTGTTTGATATACAAAATTGCAATGTCCAAAAAAAAATCAGATTTTATATATTAGCTTCTATTAAAAGTTCAAACACAAGAGTCTGAATGCTGATAATTTTGTCACTGGACTCGTGCTTGTTTCATTTACTCTATTCACTGTTTCTTTGTTTTTTTGGGGTCTAACAGAGCCATTAACTTGCTGTAAGAAATTTAATATTCTCTTAGACAAAATATGGTAAAGTATATAACGAAGTGTGCTTCTGGTAGAGATTTAAAAGTAGATATGCAACATGTTCTTCAATGTTTATATAGGAAAAACAATTGCCATCTTCTTTACTATCTTTAACTATAAAATTATTTTTATGGAAAAGTTGTACAAATGCTTTTTTGTTCTTAAAACTTTCTAGAACCATTTTATAATTTGTTTCTGAAAATGGCACTGTAATTTTTTTTAAGAGCTTCTATAATGGAACAATGGTCTTTTCAAATCTTGTAAGAAGATCTAGAAAATTGTTTATAATAGGGCATCTTAATTAGAGTTTTAACATTTATGCTTGTAAAGAAGCAGGAAGTAAGTTTTGCAGGGTATATTGTCCGTCCTCATGGTTCAGACACTTACCTGGACCGAAAGTTTTTCACATACGTGTATTTTAACATTTCAATGTATTGATGCTCATTTTGTCATGTATGTTTTAACTATCTATCTTTTCGACACATTGTACAGGCTTTATGTTGCTCCTGTACCTGGAAAGATGGGTTTTGTCAGAGCTGCTGAGAGGTGGCATCTCTCTCTCTCTCACACACACACAATTGTTTTCAAAGCTTATTAAAAACAAACAATTATGTGGACATGCATGCTCGGTATGCATGAGATATAGCTTTTGATAGTTCTATATTGTTATGAATTGTAGTTATTTTTTGGAAGGTGAGCGTTGGTAATTTTGGAGACTAGGTTCTTTGTTGATAAGTTTACCAGCCAGATGTGCCACTCACATTCATGGCGTCTGCAGATTTCTGAAAGTACTGGCTATGGTCTGGGCAGGTAGCCAAGTAACAAAGCTTATCAGAGCAGGAGGGTAAGGTCTCAAACTATAATTTCACATTAGTTTTGCTTTTATACTCTTCTCATCTCTCTCTCCTTTTCTCTTCCACCCCTTACTCATTTTTCTAAATTGCTCCAAGGTAAAAATAGGAAAAGCCTTGCATAATTACTGGCATATTATATGATCCTGTCATTAGCATTTGTGCTCAGCTCTATGCCCTTTTAAGCTTCTCCACACGTAGGTTTTGGTCAAGTTTGAGGTCATACTAGAAACAACAATATCTGTTAGATAACCAGAATGCTTGACATCTGATGTACCTCTTTATCTTTGATGTCTTTGTCAATTTTTTTATCTAATTGCTAGGTACACTTTTAATTGCTAAAATATGATGAAGGTCGTATAGCCGCATCTTTCCTTTTGTAATTTTCTGGGTCATTTCCCCAAGAACAGATGAGAGAAAAGTACCTCGGATGTCATTCATGTTGTTAGATTAGACACTAACTACCTTGATCTGTGAAGTTAACCCTGGAACTGTGTCCATGTTATTGTTTTCACATATTACAAACTCATAGTGCCACCTGATACTTCTATACATTCAAGGCTTCAACAGTATTTGTATCTCAACTCTGCATCAGGCCTTAAATGTCAGAAAATTTGGAAGCCATCATCTTGTAGGCAATAGTGTTGGTCTGGCTACCTTGACTTTGGTTGCTTTGTCTGACAGATGTTATGCTTGAAAAGAAACTATGCTGTGCTTTGATTTAAATCTGGTATGCATTAGAACAATTCAAATTATGATAGCTTATTGCAATTGTAACAAGACATGTACGATCCTTTTTTTCTTCTTTTTTTACTATAGAAGTATCATGACATGCAACAGCAACACCAACAAACATTTTGTAAAGGGATTGATTATTTGGGTCATCTACTGTCATGACAATGATGAGTCATGAAACTACACTGACATAGTTAGTCATATCATTGGTCTCCTACTCTCTTTAATGAAAGATGAACTTCTAATGTTAACATTTTAACAAACTTTCTCTTTGCAATAAACACAAATAATATAGGATGACCATTTCCTTTCAACCATTTAGACCATGTTCCACATAAAGAATTCTGTTTCTATAGTCCTGTCTCTAATGCTTTGTGAATCCTGATGATCCTTATACTTTTGAATCCCAACTAGTGGTCAGAGCCTAGAGGCTGTTATACTTTGATATCTTTCCGGTGATAAAGGTTAGCTTCTCACTTTTGAGATAATTCTTCTTGGGCAACTGATGAGCATGGAAAAGGCTTTGGCCCATAGGTTTTTTACTGTTTTGATCTTGTATTCTTGATCACCATAGGTTATCTACTCTATTAAGGATCAAGAAATTAAAACCATTGAGTGGTAAGAGGGCAACTGAAGATAGACAAACCATGGCCATAGAGAATGGTATAGAGATTCAGTTTTCTGGATGGAATCAAATTTAAACTTTAAAGTCACGCAGTAGAATACAGAAAACGCTAATGACCCTAGTGGTTGCAAAAATTAACATGAACAAAAAGTGGATATTCAAAGAAAGTAATCTATCAGAGTCAGTCTTCCCAGCCTTTTTGCTCGGCAATATTTGAATCACCTTGATGGATAGCTACAAGATATCCAAGACCAGACTAAGCTCCTTAATTACACTGTACTTACTATTGTATCACTTAAATGACCAAGGTTTTTTTCTGCACATGATTTTCGCTTCTGCTCCGAAACTTACTAGGTTAATGGCACAATCACCTTGAGTTTGGCAGCAGGGCAGCTAACTTTTTCCTTAAAGTTATGTGGGCTACTAATCACTGTGAGCTTAATTTCCATTTTAGTTCATAAAAATGGATAAGTGTGAAATTGTTACTTACTGAGCTGTAGCTCTCTCCCGTCTTTCCAATTCAAGAATAAGCAAATTTTAATATTTGATGCCTGAGATGAGGGAAGAATCATGTTCATCCAGTTCCGTGGATACACAAATCAGAATTTCAGCTCAACTTATGTGCTGAAAATGGTTGAACACAACAATGTGCTTAAAATTAGAGTTGTGCCCTTGCCTCTTAGGTTTGCACACACCCTTCAAAATGTTTTTGATCTAATTGTTCAAAAGTACTTGAAAACCTTGGTGTCACCGATTCTGCAAAACTACTTCACCTACTTTTCTCCATTTTTTGCACTGTTTCAACTATTTCAAGACATGTTTTGACCTATTCTTTCGGCATATTTTAACTGAAGCTGTTTGATTCTAAGTGCTACTGCATTGCTGTTTAGTGCAAGATATAAAATACATTACTCTCTTGCACTTTTCCCAATAATGGTTTTTAGAGAAGATGATAGTTTTGGGATCTTGTTTAGCTTTTAAAAACCAGTGGGCGATAAATGACTGATAAGAAATTCGTTGTGCTAAGAGATATTATTTCCCCTATTTAGTGTTCAGTGTATCTATAGTTGTATGGAAGTTTTGTGTACTTGTTTTAGATCAATGTTTGAACAACTACATCTATCTTTTAATAAAAACCATAGGTTCTGTGCTCTGTAGGTTCGGAAATAATGAGGGAGACTTTGCAAAATTCTGCGTTCAAAAGGTGAACCCTTGTGATATGCTTAGTATTAGAGAGAGAGTTCTAGCCATGATTATATAAGACCACTCTGATTTCTAGCCATGATTACTTTGGAGGTTTTGTTTTTCTTGTATTTAGGGATACTCTGGACCGCTCACCCATATACCTGGCGGCAACTAGTGTCTAGAGGAGCCTTCAATGTTTCATGCAACGTTGATGAGATAAGATTAGGCTGTGCCTCTAGATTGTTTCAGTAAGCTATTATAACTGACAATCATCGTCACATTTCAGGCTCTATATCAGGCTGTGAATGAACTTTTATTGTCACAGTTCATGATTATGATTTGAATGTTGATATGCTGTAGATTTGCGACAATCATTTCGACCCATGTTTTGTGATGCAGAAATAAATAAGAACACTAAACTCTCCTAAATTGGTGAAATATTTTCACCCGAACTTTTCCAAACCTGCTTCAGATAACAGTTGGGAGAGGAGATGAGGCATAAAACCTGGTTACGAATGTGCTAAAGAATTTTTCCCTTAAAGGTTATACGCTATAATAGTTATCTATTTATTCTTCCAAAATTGGGTTTAAATTACCACAACAATCAAGCCTTTATACTATCTGGATCCTATCACTCCTTGTGTTTTAATTAATACTATCAGATTTCTGTATGTCTTTGGAAACTTTGGCTGGTGAAATCAACCAGATTATTGTGTTACATGGGCTCTCATGATAAAAGTGGGGGATCCACTCACCCGGAAAAAAAAAACTGAGTGGTTCTGGTCATTGCTTGACACAGTCTCATATCTATGATTCTTTATATGCCGATGATTCATGATCGATATTGCTTCTTGTACAGAGCTCTAGCACTTGCGCCAGTTGTGGAGAGGGGATTATCATGGTTTACTGTGAAATTTAATTTCCCGTCACAGGGGGAGGTAAATTTTGATATTCAGAAACTTTTTCGGCTGCTTGCTGCAGAAAGAAACTCAGCTATGTGTGTCTCAGGCTTTCATGGCAATAGCGGGGTTTTGCTTTGGACTGGCTTTTCTGGTCTTCTTTGTGGTAACTGCACTCTGGGCTTGAGGTCCCAGCATTTCACACCTTCCGTTCTGATGACATTTGCTTTTAATCAAAAATATCTTCAGTCAACCAAATTTGTAATTCAAGTATTCCCTTTAATAAAGAGTACCTAAGGAGAGTAAGATGTGCTACACCCGCAGTATGGTGGGCTATTTTCAATGTAATTCCTGGTCTGAAGGTAGGATTGCGAATGATATAATTGTATGAATGTACGGTCCTAGTAAAAATGACACATTTTTTATTTATTTTTGGAGGTCAACTTAATCAATTTTCAATTATTAATAGTATCTTTATTTAGGTGTGTAAAAAAATTTGAAAAAATAATAATTTAAAAATATATGTTATGATGAATCCAACAACATACTCCCTCCGTCCCACTTTAAACTTCCTAATTGCTTTCAGCACGTTATCCAAGACACATGTTCGGCAGTTAATATC
>JAULKK010000008.1:9838329-9856156 GCA_032355705.1 Rubia peregrina
CTGTGTGTTTCTTGCTGTATTGATAGACATGCCTCTGAAGAGACCTAGAGCTGCGAGCGCATCTTCACCATCTCCACCTCCCCCCAGTCTCGAGCCAGCACCAGTACACCCTCGGATAGATTCATGGGTTTGTGCGGGATCACCGGCGTCAATGTGGATAACTGAGATCAGTGGACCTCCCGAAAGACCCAAGAGACGTGTTTTTCCGATGAAGTGCTTTGAACATCTTGGGCTGAAGGAGCCGGTTTTATACCTCCTTGATAAATGAGGTATATGGGGTTTCTTATCACGGGAAGCACCCACTTACCAAAGGTACAACTTGGAGTTTCTTTCCACGCTGAGAGTGTACACTAAGAGGAATAGAGTTCCTTGCGAGAGGTTCATTCGATTCCATTTGAATGACCGGACCCTTGAGATGAGCCTCTCGTAGATCGAAGAGGCATTTGGTTGGGATGGAGCAGAGGTCCAAGATAGATTCGATCGGAGACAAGGACTCCCAACACCAAAAAGAGATTCTTATTATGGCATACAAGCACAAAAAAAGTGCGCAATGTGGGGGATAAGAACAATATCATCATCCACCTTTCACTGCAGTTCATGCATCGGCTCTTGTCGACCACTCTTTTTTGTCGAGCTGAGGTGACGAATGTACCAAGCAATGAGATCCGATTCTTATAAGAGCTGATAACCCGAGAGGGAAAATTAGGTAACATTAGGGGCCCGGATAGGCCAAAAACCCAAAAGGGAATCATAGGCAAAAATGAGAGGCTAAACATGTGGGTTAGATGTGAGCCAAAGAAAGATGATGTGTGGCTAGGATGAAAACCCAAAAGGGTTCCTAGGCAAAATTAGAGAAAGAGATAAAAAAAATTTGTTACAATTTTACTCAATTGTTGGCGTTGGAGTCATAAGGTTGTGGTTGACATATGGATGGATCGGGCAACCTAACATCATTGTACTTCTTGGGATTGGGTAAATTGGTGGGGAAAATGAAGTAAGGTATGAAATTCTTGATTCTTGGTATGCGTCATTTTGGGTTGATATATTGGTATGAAGTGAAGTATGTATTTGAACATTTGATATGATTTTAATTTCACTTGATGCCATTGGATTTTGGGATTATCAATTCGGGACTTGGAGATGTTTTTATAGGTATTAGTGAATTGATAAGTGGTGGGGTTGTGTGTGAATTTTCATTTAAGCCTTTTGCATTTGTGATATTGAGAGTTTTGTGAGGTATCGATTTGGGGGATTATTAGTTTCGGATTTGAATATGTGGATCTCTTTGTGTTCTTGAATCTCTTCTTACTCGAGGATGAGTAAGGTTCAAGTGTGGGGAGGTTCGTTGTGTCCATTTTTTGTGAATATTTTGGAACTTTTTGGGTTCACCTTATGTGCTCTGTTGTCATCTAGAGCTTGTGTTTTACCTCAAAATTCTCTTAGGGTAATTTAGAGCGACTTTTATGCTCTTATAGCTTTTCTTGTGGATTCTGTGTGACGGGGCAATAACATCAAGACTTGAAGACCGAAGACCGTTGAAGACCATGATGTTCATCTTTTAAAGACTTGAAAACTTGAAGATTTCAAGAGAAGTGAAGTAGAGAGGAAGCTACAAGACATGAAGAATGAAGGACAACCAACTCTATCTATTGCGGGTCGTAACGACCATTGTCCATATTAACTTTTTGACTTTTTTGTACTATAAATACCATCTTATCCCCTCTCATTCACTAACCTTTCTCTTCCCAATTTTGCTGCGAAAAACACTAGTTTTCCATTTAGTTTCATCTTGAATTTATGTTTGATTTTCTTTTGATGTGTAGTATAATTTATAGTATCTAAACTTAGTCTTGGAAGAAATTGATTAAGGCTTCCAAGCCCATTTCTTGGGAACTCTTTATGAGCTATTTAATGATTTTGCTATTGTGCATTTATGGAGCTTTGAATGTTGTTTGTTGAATTCATTAATGTTGTTGAAAGTTTGAGTCTATGAATTGCTTGTACAATTGCTTGTTAGGGTTGGGAAAAGGTAGCTAATTTTCTCCTCTTTTGATATGGAATCCAAGAGCATGAATTAGAGCTTTTAATTATTTTGATGATGGCTAGATGCATATTATAATGTCGAACCCTTTGTCATGTTTGTTTTGCATAGCAAATAGGAGAGGTCTATGAACTTTGAATGTACTTGATTAATCTTGTGTAAATGAATGAATTGGTTTAATGCTTAGACACGGTGTAGTGTTTATAAGTGTTATCAAGCTTGTTGATTTTTCATAATCAATGTCATTAATGGGATATCTTTAGTCATTTCTCGACTAAAGGGGTCATTAGTGAGGTTTACTAACAGATGTCGAATACACTCTTGTAAACTACTATCAAAGAAGGATAAAAGATTTATCTTCAAAACAAGTAGTTAAAGTATTGGATAGATTGTAGATTCAAGGTGGATAAGAGGCTTGAAAGTGGAAATCAATTACGCCCGAAGTCCTATAACTTGTGTTTTAATCTCTTTCTAGTAGTTTGTTGCATATTTAATAGATTTACATTGCTTGTTAATTAACTTGTCTTTAATTTTATAACTTAGAAAAATCAACCAAAAACCAACTCTTTACATGTTTATATGTGTGTGTGTGTGTGTCTATATCTAGCCTAGCATCCACCCTTATATGCATGAACCCTTAGGAAGTTCTCTCTTCTTCGTGGATGACCCCGATTTGCCACTATCTACTTAGTTGTAGTTAGGAAGTATTTAGGGCCTATAAATTGTATTTTGAGAGGTGCGAAAATGACCTCTCTTGTATAAAAATCCTTCAACAAGTACGGGAAAATTCAAAGATGAAATTTAAAGAAAATTTGTCAAAGCATTAGATAGTCTAAATGTTCATAAAATGGTGTGTGTAGATGTAGATAATGTACCTATCATGGCCATACGGAGAATCGTTGCTTTAAGGTTCTCAGAGATATCAGGAATAGACATCTGCCATTAGCATGTTCCGACATGGATCAAGTTCAATGGTCAAAGATGGTCAGAAAGGTATGGATCCCTAAAACCCCTAAGTTGTGCTTTATTTCTCACACCTCACTTATGACACACTCTAGGTATTCTTGGTACTTTGATAGTGGATGTTCTCGACATATGACTGGATCTCAATAGTACCATCAAACCCTTTGATGGTAGGTTTGTTACTTTTGGCGATGGAAAGAAAATTAATGTAGTAGGAAAAGGTGAGATATCTATAAAGACATTTCCAACCTTTACTAGTGATCTATTGGTGGAAGATTTGAAGGCCAATCTTTTAAGTATTAGCTAGTTGTGTGATGATAATATGACCGTGGAATTTTATAAAGAGAAGTGTATCAGAGAAGTGTATCAGGAAACATGGCGACGATAAAGGGCTTACTTGTATTCGTTCATCGGACAACTTCTAGTGACACAAGACACTTGTTCACATCAACTATGACACACTTGTGAAGATTGCAAAGATGAAGGTTGTACGAGGCACACCCACACTCACCGACAAGAATGCAATAATCTATTCATTGCCTTTTTTCACACGAATTTAATGATATACTTGAGTGAGATCAATCTTAGTATAAATCACTGAACCATGCATATCTTCAAGTATATCAACTAACCTAGATATAAGATGGTGATACTTGATGGTTATCTTGTTAATTTCACAACATAAATACACATTCTCCATGTTCTGTCTTACTTAGGAACTAAAATTACAGTTACAACACAAGGACGTAAAGATTCACGCGGATACTCTTTTTTTAGAAGTCATTTATTTCGTTGTTGTACTTCTTCATTTCCTCGTGATTCTCTTTGTAAGAAGTTTGATTGGGTATCAACGAACCTAGCCTCAAGTCGACTTTGTGTTATATACCTCGAATAGGAGGTAAGGCACGAAGGAGTTCCTCGGGAAAGATAACTTCATATTCTTGTAATAAGGTAGGAAAATGTGTAGGATCATGAACATGAATATCTTCTATTGTGAAATAAGTCTCCTTAAAAAGAAATACTACGACAAAAGAATTATTAGTTAAGGCACGATTCACATCTCTCATAGAAGCATAGAAAGAATGAATAGAATCACAAGATAAGTCAGGTTGCATCATAAGTATAGAAGGTAGAGGAGTAGGATGTGAATATAGTATATATTTTAGATAAATTACTTGGGTCCTTGGCTGAATTAAGTTTACTTCCAGCCTTAGTTAAAACTTTAGGATTTAATTTTGGCCACCTCATAGGATTTAGGTAGTATTTTGGCCATCACCTTCTCCTTGTTGACTTTCATTCAAACTTCTAGAGGAGAAGCTGATTCAAGGTAAACCTTGCCCTATCATTGATCACATTTATTTTGTTGGTGAAGCCATCATGAATTGATTTCTTGTCAAATTGCCAAGGTATTCCCAACAAAAAAATGACTAGCATCCATATGAATAACGCCACATAAGATAAAATCACGATACTTTCCGATAGTAAAGTTAATCATGGATTGTTTAGTAACTTTAAGTTCACCACAACTATTTAACCAAATTAGTTCATATGGAGATGGATAAGGAGTAACAGACAATGATAACAAATTTACAAAGTGATTGGAAACAATATTAGCACTTGATCATCCATCTATAATACGTAAGTGATTCTTATCTTTCACAAGGCAACGAGTAATAAAGTTATTAGAACGTTGCACCTCAGATTCAGCCACTTGAGCATTTAGAAGTCTCAAGGACACTAAGTTACCTTGTGTTTCAAGGGTTTACTCACCTTGATCATAAATGATGATCTCTTTATAGACTTCTCTAAACTTTCATAAAGTGCAGACATATCAGCATATTCATCTTTGTCATCTTCTTTCTCCATTTTTGTCATGATTCGAGCATGAGGTCAATTGGATCACAAATGGCCCCGTTCCTTTCAATTTAAACAAGCAAGAATTTTAGAAGAAACTGTATTCGATGAAGTAGAAGTAGACTTACTTGGATTTTGGCTGGATTTTGGCTGATTTGAGGGATCCATACTTCGTCCAGTAGGACTAATAGTAGGATTTTAATATGTCTGGGTAGGACCATGGCCGCCCATCATTGTCTTTCTCCATTGGCCAAAGTTAGGAGATCCAGAGTCAAACCCCGACCTTTGATTGTTGAAGTCATATGATGGGATTTTGTTTAGCCTTAAAGTTCTTTCAACCAGCCTTTCTTTCATCCATGAGTCCCTCATTGATGCATGATATTGAAGCTTAACTACTATTTGGACATTCTCTCTTAGTCCTTCGATAAAATGGTTCTTTACAATTGCATCATCTTCTCGCATACTAACCCTTCTTTTGGTTTATTTGAGATCTTGTCAGTACTCATCCATAGTTGGATTTCTTTGCTTCATATTTCTCAAGTATTAATATTGTTCCATCAAATATGTGGTTGAAATATGATATAGTCAGAGTTCGTTCTTTAGTCTTTCCCAAGTCAAGCTTGGTTTCTTCTCAACATATAATATCAATTCCGTAAAGTTTTTCCACCATTCAGCTGCATAGTTGGTGAATGAATATTGCACCACCTTTAAATTTTCCTTCTCTCAATAATTGTTGAGTTTGAATGGGTTTTCAATCTTTCGTTTCCAATCAAGATACTTTGCCAGGGTTCTGTGGGCCACTAAATTGAGGATTGATGTAGTTCAAGCACTTGATGCCACAAGCTTAGTCCAAACATTCTGATGAACCCAAACTTAGAATCCTTCGAGAAATCCTCTTGTTATTCCTCCTAGAGCCTTGATGTGATCGTTTTCTCCAAAGCATGGGAAAATTCTTCTCCCAAACTGCAATAACAAAAAACATTCGGACTACATGGTTGAGATCTTCATGCTAAGTAGATTTTGAGGCGTAGGATTTGCAATAAATTTTTGTTTTCTTAAAAGTGTTCGTACTTCACTAATTAGAGCATTCATAGCAAACACAAATAAATTTATTTCTAACTCACCATGTTGATAACACCAAACAGGTACGAATGGTGAATGTACTGCCCAACTATCGGTTGACTCCTCAGGGTTTTAACCTCCACTTTAAACATGTGGATTAGACGTCAATGATAGTTGGGATTTCCAACTAAAGGCAAGACATTCAGATTGTCCCCCACCATTCATGCGAAGTACTGCTAAGAACAACAAAACAGTAATAAGAAAATGCCCATCCCCTCATTTTCTGGTTTGTTTAATAGATCGCTCACCAAGTGTGTAAAGCTCAAAAATCACAAGGAAAATATTAGAATGAGTGAATCAGATTAATCAAAGCGGTTTTGATTAAGGAATATTGATAAACAAGAGCAACAATTTTATTCAAAAATTTTAGAATGATAACTTTAAAATGGCTCTAAGAATAAATATTCAGGATTTTAAGAGAAGAGGGAACAAGATAAAAATGGAATGGCTTAAATCAAAGATATATTGAATGAGTTATGATCAAAAGAAGAACACTTTAAATAGGCAACAAAAGTTCCAAAAATTTAAGTACTTTTTTCCCTAAACGAATAGGATTAAATATCCAAAGCCCCAATAGCTTTATGGATAGGTTTTCCTCTCTTTTTTTCAGCCCTTGCCCAATTTTCCTTCCCCTTTTTCCTTATGAGAATGCCCCAATAGGATTTGGAGTTTCCTTATTTCAGTTAGCCGTCTAATATGATCAGAATTTTCCTTCTTTTAACAACTCAAAATCAATTAGAATTCAACAATATAATCACTTTCTAAATCAAATTATTATCCAAAAGCAATTAGAATTTAATCACAACTTCAATTTAGGAAACTTTCAAATCAGCACAAAAAAAGTTTTGGATTTAAACCCTAGAAAAACCCACGGCCCCAACCCTAAATCCACAATTTTAAAAACTCTAAACCCAACAGTTTTATAAACCCTAAACTAACAAATTTATAATCCTAAAGCCTCGAATTTAAACCTTAAATCCCATGGATTGAAACCTTTAAAACTCCTTGAATTCAAAACCCTAAACCCACGAATTCAAAACCCTAAACAGTGGCACTGTTTTCAAAAAATTTGAAACCAAACCTCAGGTTGCATGTCTTTGAAAAATATTGAATAAGAATTGGTGAAAAATTACCCTCTATTCAAATGAACATCAAGGTATTCAAGGCCAGAATGATCTAGAATAAGACGTTTTTTTGAAGTGACTTTGTGATAGTTTATGCGTAAGTTTAATCAAGAACTCATTAAAAGCAAGTCGAGATCAATGGAGTCAAAGATCAATTTATAGAAGAGTAGAGGATTATGAGCATGCAATATATTTCAGAATAGTGAACAAAATTATCACATACACATAAACTGCTTAAGCTCTATCAACCTGAGGTGAATGCTCAGATCCTTCAATGACTCTAAGATGAAGGTGAATGCAGATGGTGAAACTAAAGTATTCTAATGCTTGGACCCTTCGATGTCATTCGACTCAAAATTTTATCCTCCTAATAAGAAAGATCAAACAAAGCACGATTAGTATATGATGACACGAATAAGTTTATGTAATGAAAAAAAAATAAAATCATAACTAAGAAAAACCCTTTTAACCCATGCCGAAGGATCTAACTATGCTATAATACTAGGTGATATGAATCTCCCTATGAAGATATTGTTTGCAAAAATGTTTAGAAGCACTCGTCAACGGGTGAATCGAAGCACCTTTTTCCTTGAAAGGAGAAACACTCAAAATCTGCTGAAGAACACATTGATCTTCAGTGACACAAGCCCAAAAATGCAAACCAAGCACCACTTGCATGTTTCACTTAAAGAACACGGTTTATAAGCACTAAATCGAAAATATAACCTAACGGTTTAAAAGATGGAATGTAACGAGTTTGAATTCAATATATTATTTATTTGATTGATAAAAAAATTAATAAAAGTTAAATACCAACCCGCTAACTATACTAATAGAGTTCGGCTAAAGCAAGACAACTTTCGGTTAGGATTTGGTATAATCCTGGCTAAAATTGAACTGTCTTATGGAAGATTTAGGAAGATAAAACCTTATCAAACTAAATTACGTAACTAAACATAAATATGGCCAAATTCATCTAGCTAAAAGCTTGGATGAATTTTTGCTTAATCTAATCTTACAAAATCTAATCAAATGTTATCTAATCTTACCAAATATAATCAAGTCTTATCTAATCTAATTTGAATCAGTCTCCCAGAACTTAAGGGCAGCCACAAATTCATCACCAAATGGGCCAACATGGCATTGATTATTCATGGGCTAAACCATAACACTAGAGAATAGTGTGGTAAACTGGGAATTAAATGGAGGAATCGGGGATTAAATGACAGTTGAGAAATAGATGAGTTCAATTGAGAGGATTTGTTTGAGAAGTCTTGAATTATTGAAGCAAATAAATGAAAAAGAAACTAAACTATCATCCTTTTAAAACCATGATTGATTGCAATTACACATTAATTTCAAGATCAATTCCTGAAATTTGCAGTGTTATTTTTAATACCTCATATGTACCACGATTTTTACAATAATACCTAATATCACTGTGAGAGTTTTATACAAAACTTTATCTTTAGACATAGGTTAAATGGGTTACGGATAAAATGGTTAATTGGTTAAACACATAATTTAAATTCAGGTTTATAGAATTGGGTGAGGGATTGATCCACAAATTTATCCACTTTTCTCCCTCCTCAACCTGTTGGTTGAGTTATATACATAAAAAATGAAATTTAACAAAATACAAACACCTTCTAATTTGTATTTTTAAATAAAAAAGATAAAATTTAAACAAAATAAAATAAATCTTCAATTTATATCTCGACTTAAGTAGGTTGCATATATAGATTGAGTTCTTAAAACTTGCGGGTTGAGCGAGTTTCTTTGTAAAAGTTGGAGTTACTAATCAGCCGTTATTGTAACATCCCGATTAAACCCATTCGTATGACTTATTGACTAAAACCTAATCAAGGTGTAATTACTAGAAAGGTGAACGACTTGGGAGACCCTTGAACTCCCTTCATCGTCCCCCCCCCTTTAGTCCCTTATCATTTTTTGAATACTTTTACTCCCTCATCTAGCAAATTTGTTAAGTTGTCGCCCTTCCGTCCGGTCTCCGTTACTTGAGTGTAAAAATGACTTTTTACTCTTTATTATTTATAAAATGAGCCCCGTGCATTTTCTTTATTTACATATTGTCCCTATAAATTTTAATTACAAACCCTACTCCCCTACATTTTATAAAAACACAATCCAACCCTCTATCATCCCCCACCACCATCCCCCACCACCAACCGCCGCCGCCCCCATTCCCTGCCACCACCACCGCAGTTACCATCACCACTTACTTAACCCTCGCCACCACCCATTCCAGCCCGCCACCACCAGCTCAGCCCTCACCACCAACAGCTCAGCCCTCTCCCCAATAATCATTATTTCTTGGATCGACTCAGAGCGCTCTTCCACCAGTATACGACCATATCGACTCAGAACGCTCCTCGACCAACAGCCACTACCTCAACGAAACCCTAACGGAGTCCGGCGGAGCCGCCTGAACCTGTTTCAAAACAAAGGCCAAATCTTCAAGAAAAAAAACACTTTCTTGAACTTGTTTGAAGGGAGAAAACAAAATCTAGTAAAACAAAGAATGATGATTGTTTCAGCAAAAACAAACGATCGAAACCCATAATTCAATTTGAAAATTTGGGAATGGAGTTGAGGTGGGAAAATGTTTGGCGGGAGCTCAACTGAACCGGCGGCGAGAGCGCATCTGGACTGGTGGTGTGAGCCCGACTGGACTGGTGTTGTTGCCTGAATCGGCGGGATAAAGGAGAGCAGGTGGGCGAGCAAGAGAAAATAGAGGAGGCGGCACTGCTCGAAAAGGAGAAAAGGTGAAAAGGAGAAAAAGAGAAAAGAAGAAACGAAAAGGAGAAAAGGAGAAATTACTATTTTGCCCATAACATTGACGTTTTGACCAGCACCTAGCGCTTTGACCGGATGGAAGGGTGACGATTTAGCAGTTTTGCTAGATGGAGGACCAAAAGTGTTCAAAAAAATGAAGGGCCAAAAAGAAACGATGGAGGGAGTTCATGAGTCTCTCAAATTATTTGCCCTTGCTTGCTAGAATATATTTCATGTCCGGTACCTTAAAAATAAAATTTCAGCACAGTCTACTCTTTATACATAATTTCTCCTCCACAAACAAAAGATAACGACCATTCATCTTTCTCTCACTTTCACCATGAGACCCCCTTTCATCCTAAGGGTCAAAGACAACAAATGCACAGGAGACTTGCCATCCTCTGAAATTACATCGATGTTAAATCTCTGCAGGACACAAGCTGCAATGGACTTCATCTGAATATACGCCATTTCTTTCCCGAGACACATTCTTGGTCCGGCATGAAATACTGGATACTTATAAGGGCTCTCTTGTTTGCAAACACCATTTTCAAGCCATCTTTCCGGCTTATATTCACAGCAATCTTTCCCCCAAATGCTTTCCATCCTTCTCATTGCATATGTATGGTAAGTAATAAACCATTCTTTCCCTATGAAACTTCCATCCGGAAGAATATCATCTTTTGAACAAGCTTTAGTATCAACCGGCACCGGAGGATACAGTCTCATGCTCTCTGATATGGCAGCATGAAGATAATGCATTTCCCTTATTTCATCAAAATCATACGTATCTCCAACAACTTTCCCGTTTCTGCGTCCAACTGATTCGAGCTCGTTTAGTATATTTCTCTCGATTTCCGGTCGTGTTGACAGCAACCAAAAGAACCAAGAAAGAGCTGATGAAGTTGTATCACGGCCAGCCAAAATGAAGCTAATGATAATATCCCTCAAAAACTCTGCAGAATTATCAGAGTTGCCGATAAACCTCGACAATAGATCTTCGTCTTTTCTCTCGTCCCCTTGTTCAAGTCTAGATTTTATGATATTATCAGCAAATTGATGGACTACAGAAATTGATTTCCGTAACCTTCGCTCCGATCCTAAGTTGAAAACCTTCTTGAATAAATACAAGACTGGAAGAGCGTACATAAATCTACCTGAACTAAGAGTTGCAGCCTCCTCAAACGCCCGCATGAACACTCCTCCCTCTGTTGCATCCCCGCCTAGACATCCTGGATCAATGTTAAAAGCCAGTTTGCAGATATTATCAAACGCAAACCGCTCCAAAACATCTTGCAAATCTATGACCCTGTCGGTTCTCGAGGCGAGTTCCAAAACAACTATCAAGCGAGTTCGTAACTCAAAATTAACATTTTCAAGGACGAAGCTGCGGAGGGATTTCGTGTTGAACTCGTAACTAGCAGTTTTTCTCTGGATTTTCCAGAGTTCTCCATCGGAATTGAAAATCCCTGTACCCAAGAAATCTTCAAGAAGCCCGTTAAATGCTTTTCCTTTAGGATAATTCTCAAAGTTGGCTTTGAGCATATGTTCAACGTTTAGCTGGTTCGCTGTTAGGATGCCGTGGATTCCGCCGGGGCGACGGAAAACGGAGGTGTTGGCTGGGGATGCCGACAGTATTTCTGTGGACCAATCTAGGAAACGGTGGCGGTTCAGGAGGAAGTCCGGTAATGCACCAACTATAGGGTAACACCTGAAGCCTTTTTTGGTTGTTGCTTTGGATTTAACGAGTACGTACAGGGTGATGAAGAAGATAAAAAGGACGAGGGCAGCAGAGAATACCTCCATTTTTTTAATAAAAAAAATGGAAGAGCAGAGCGTGATTTGGATGAAAGTAGGATATCAATTGTATGGTGATGAATGGAGATCACTGATTTTATGTACAGCCCAGGAGGATAGGACTTCCTATTTTTCTCATTTTTTTTTTCTTTTATGTCATTTAAGTGAACCCAAAGTCTCGAAGGGTACCCGTTTTTAACTGAAATTTATAATTTGGTACATAATGTTTAAAATTATTTTTGAGAAGTCCCTACTTTTTCATAAAGTCCCGAAAAAGCACTTTTTTGTTTATGAATTTCTCTAATTTTTCTCTCTCTAGGTTTTATCCCCAACCTTTTGAAAATTTGAAGATCTTCAAGTATTCAAACTCTTGCAGCTTCATCTCTCGTTTGAATTTCAAAATTTTGAAGTTCAAATACAATGATATTATGATACCATACATACCATATCAATTAACATCCATGTTTGAAGACTTCACAATTATACACATGATTGTGAGAATCACAATCAATACCAGGTAGGGGTGGGCGTTGGTTCGGTTTAATCAATTTTCAGTTTATTCGGTTTTACCCCTAAAAAACTGAAAATCGAATCCGACCCGAATAACCCAAATTATCCTAACCGAATTCGGAATTCGGTTTTGGTTCGAAACCGAATTCAACCCGAATAAACCGAATTGACTGTAATTTTTTAAACTAATTACTAAAATCGAATAATTTAATTTAAAATTAAATAAAAATATGTAATCTAATTTTTACATCATCAAAATCAAGTTTTCACAATAAAATCCAACAAGTACAATACAAATTCAACCATTATAATTTTATCATTTCATTTAAGATTAAAGAAAAATATATAGTTCGTTTTAATATTCATCTTCAAACCCTTCACATTCTTCAAGTTTTCAAACACTCCACAAATTTACTTAGGGTAACTTGTATTATTTACTTATTATCCCAAAACTACTTAGGCTTTAGAGTTTGGGATAATTTTTTAAATATAAACATTGGTCCTCCTACTTAAATTTATTTTTTGTTTTAAAATTAAATTATTATATATAATTATTTATTTAATTAATTACAATTCGGTATTCGGTTCGGGTTCGGTTTGAGTTTTAATATCCAAAACCAATCCAAAACCCATATTCAGAATTTGGTTTATTAAATTCGGATATCCGAAAACCGTATATCAAATTCGGTTCGGGTTATTCAAATTTGAATAATTCGGTTTTCGGTTTTCGGATCGGTTTTCGGATTTCGGTTTTTTTGCCCACCCCTAGTCATTACAAAGATATAAAAGAAAAGTAGGCTAAGATAAACTAAGTCATAAGAGCTTGCCATCAAAATGAGGACTTTCCAAAAGCAACTAAGTTGTTGAATTATGCTTATGCCCTATTTACATTCTTTCATGAGATTCTATCTGTCCAAACCTCCACCCCCGTGTAAATTTGATGATGGCCAGGAATGAAAGAATTAGTGATCAACGAGAGCCGTAATAGTTCATGCGGAGGCTGAGAAGAGTACTTGGCCAGCTGGGAGATGATTTTCTTTCTTCCTTTCCTGATAATCATTTGTCTGGGGTCGCCTTCCTTCCTTTATATTGAAATTTTTCCTTCTGCTCGGACCATTGGATGCCTGTAATAGCAGAAAAGGAAGAGCAGATTCTGTCCGAACGAAAATGGGAGATGCATAGCAAGGAAATTGCTTAATTCCTTAAGTGTGACAAATGCATGAAAAGAAACCATCAGTAACGCATGAACCAGCTGATTACATTCGAAGCCATCAGATTAATGCACAGACCCACAAATGCATTCAAATTATTGCTTAACCAGCACATTTGAATCCTACACCAGCAACTTAATGCCAAATCCAGCAAATTACTTTCAAGGTCCAGCCAATTGGCACATATTACATTTGAAACTAACAGATTACATCCCTAAACCAAATGCAGTCGACTAAAACGTTAAATGACATGTAGTATCAACGATGAATTGCAGATTCCTCAAAATATCATGCAATGGATGAGGTTGAAACATAAACACGATAAATAATCTTCACAAAATTGAGTTTAAGGGGATGATATCTTGATATCCTAATTGTTTGAATATCCATTTGATCCATTCTAATTAAACCCCTAGTCCTTGTATCAAGCTGCTCCCATGATAAAGGGTCATTCGAGCAATTTCGTAACTTAGCAAGAGAATCGACCACCGTGTTAGCTTCCCTGTAAATATGTGTAAGAGGTATGTCTCCTAAAATGTTCATAAGCTTCACACATCTGGAGAACAGTGTGTAGGGAGCTTTAGAGGGTGATTTTGTATATGCTAATAGCTGCACACAGTCCGTGTCTATACACGTGTAGGTCCAAACTTCTTTTTTAGTCTGTCGAAAGCAAATTCAAGACTTTTAAGTTCAGCCTCAAGTGGAGATTTCTCATTTGATGTGAAGTTGTATGAATAATCATTTTTCCTTCAGTATCTCTGAAAATGATTCCATCGGAGCTAGGCTTACCTGATATAAATGATGCATCTATGTTACATTTAATCCCACACTGCGGTTTCTTCCACAAACACAAGATGGGGGGATTGAAAATGTTTTTCCTCAAGTAAGGCATAAGTCCCAGCTGAATCCATAAATGATCTATTGCTTTTCCATGCATTAGATTTGCAGCAAATATAGTAAGGTAGCCTCTTTTATACTATGAACAATAGCTGACACTGAGGTTTGAGTTCCTTCAAAAAAAAAATATGTTTCTTGCTTTCCAAAGAGACCAGAAAGTTGTTAGACCTAGGAGTATGATCATTCTAGATTGAGTCTTAGAAGGTTCAGGGTTATTGATGTAAAAAGATAGCATGTCCCGGCATGAGTTAAAAGTCTGATTCCTAATAAGCATGCAAGCATGAATTTGCTCTTAGACAAGACATGTGAAATGGTAGCCACTGAAAAAATGCTCTAAGCTATCAGCCTCATTACATTTCCAACATTTAGAGGCAAGTTGAAAACCAATGTTTGAAAGTATATCATCAAAAGGCAGAAGGTTATTCATTTTCCTCCAAATGAAAATAGAAATTTTACCTGGTATGAATAGCTTCCAAATTTTGGGAAGAGATCTTATTCTTGTGTTCTTGTCTCTCAGCTTCATATATGCGGACTTTACTGAGAATTCACCATTTGTAGTGGCCTTCCATACTAATATGTGCTCATGAAGATTGTTGAGCTCTAAATCCTGCAACATCTTGATAGTACTGGTAGCCAGATGTGTGGAATCAGCTGTTCTCTATTGGCTATAAAATCAGCCAGAGAAATTGAGGGAAAGGGAACACTTAAAATTGGCCAAAAATAATATAAAGCATCAGCACTAGTCCAATTTTCATTCCAAAATTTGCATAATCCCCTTCCTGGGATGATTTGGGAGTTGGAATTGCAAAATTCCATTACTCCACATATTCTTTTCCATAAAGGGCAATTTTTAGAAGAGTTAGGCAAGGACCATATAAATCTAGTCCATATCCTATTATTTTCTTGCATTTTCCACCATAGTTTAAAAGAGAAAGCATTAACAAACTGATGTAGAGATCTGAGTCCTAAACCATTCTCATCATAAGGGAAACATAATTTTAACCAAGATCACCATGTCCTTTTTTAATTGCATCTGTGCTGCCCCAAAAAAATGATGCTTTTCTCTCAATTTGTTTAATTACAGATTTTGGAGGTTTAGTGGTGAAAAAAATATGGACAGGAAGAGACATAATGCATGATCTAATTAGAACTAGTCTTCCAGCTTGAGTTAACCATTTGTTTTTCCAGTTTATTAATTTGTTATCAATGGATTCCAGAAGCTCCCTATAGTGAGAAACTTTGTTTTTCCCCTGAAAATAGGTACCCCTAAATATTTAAAAGAACCTCATTCCTTTTTCATCCCCAAGATAGACCTTACCTGTCTGTGTTGAAAAGGTGAAGCCTTATTAGACAAATGGTATTCACTTTTGTGATAGCTAATTAGTTGCCATGAAGCTGATTGCTATGCATCTAAAAACTTCCTAATAGACTTCAGATTTCTAATCCCACCCCTAAGGAAAATTGTTGTATCATCAGCATACATCAAATGGGTTATATTTTTAGCATCCCTTGCAGCAAAGTATTATTGTAATTTTCCCGCTTGAAAATATCTAATGAGAGACCTAGAGAAGGTTTCAGTGATAACATTATATAGAAATGGTGACAGTGGGTCTCCTTGCTTGATACCCCTTGATGCTTTAAAAAAACTATGAGGGGAGCCATTGAAAAGCACAGAAAAAGAAACAGCACTGATATTTGACATAATAAGCTTCATAAATGTGCCACAGAAACCAAATTGCACTAGAACAGAGTTAAGGAATCCCCAAGAGACCATATCAAATTCTTTATGCATGTGTAACTTAAGAATTAGGTTATGGTTGCTGCATTCTTTATTTAGAAACCTAAAACACTGTTGCATTTGGATAACATTGTCTGAGATATCCCTATTCTTAATAAAAGCATATTGTTCCTCTGAAATTATCAGATTCATTATAGGTTTTAGTCTATCCATTAGTAATTTGGAGAAAACTTTGTTAGCAAAGTTGGATAAACTAATAGGCCTATAATCTGCAAAACATTGTGGGCATTTCTTTTTGGGAATCAAATTTATCTATGTAGCAGCTATGGCTTGAGGGACTATCTTACCTGCTAGGAATTGGTTAACAGCAGCCAAGAGATCATGTTTAATGGATTCCCATGCAAACCTATAAAAAATTTCTAGAAACCCATCTGGACCTGGAGCAGAATCTTGATTAGATTCAAATACTACTTTTTTAAATTTCTTCAGATTAGAGGGTTGAAGCAACTCAGTGTTAGTTTCTTCTACTATTAGTTTAGGTATGGACTGTAAAAATGCCTTTAAAAAACTCCCTGAAGTATCCTGTGTGTTTTGAGTAAGCAAAGCCTTAAAAAATTCTACCCCTTCAGCATCAATTTTAGTTTGGTCAGTAGTCCAAGTTCCATCATGTTTTTTTTATTTTTGTAACCAGTGATTTAGAGTTCATTTCCTTATTAGCCATGTGAAAGAATTTAGTGTTACAATCTCCCAATTTTAGCCATCTAAGCTTAGATTTTTGTTGCCAATAAATGGATTCTTCTTTCAGTGATCTTAGTAAGTTAGCCTTATGTCTGTTAAGGTTAATCAAGTTCTTATCAGTGTGAGCTAGTAGAAGTTGATTTTCAGCCTCAACCACCTTTTCCTTAGCTTTGGAGATGTTCACATGAATATCACCAAAAGTGACAGTGTTCCAATCTTTTAGTGCCTTTTTTAGTCTCTTTAATTTAAAACTAAAACCTAGCATTCCAGTATAAGGGCATGTATGGTTCCAGTTTTGGTGAATGAAGTCCCTAATTTTAGTCTCTCTATTTAACCACATTAGCTGAAATCTAAATGGCTTAGGAATTGAGATTGCAGAGGATTGGATAGTTAACATTAAGGGAGCATGATCTGGAAAAAAACCCTATTTAAGACCTGGATTGAGGACTTAGGAAACATATGGCTCCAATTAATGCAACAGAGTCCCCTATCTGATCTTTTATACACTCTACCAACATTCCTGTTATTTTTCCATGTGAAGAGAGAGCCAACTGTGTTAATATGGATTAACCTAAGTGTATCAATTAGTTCATTAAATTCATATTTACTACCTCTATCAGGTGTGTTACTCCTTTTATACTCTGACTGTGAGATGATAACATTAAAATCCCTTATTATCAGTTTAGGTGACTGAGGTAAAGCTTTCAAATCATTCCACAAAACTTTCATAAGCTCTCTATTTGTTTTAGCGTATACAAATATGGCCAGCCATGGATTAAGATCATTATTATCTTGTACCTTCATTGCTAAACATTGTGTGAATTGGGCATGGACAGTCATGGTAATGGAATTTTCCACATTAGCCATATTCTCTTATTTTCAGCAGCAAAGTAATTATCCAAACCTAACTTTCTAGCAAGAATGAAAATGTCATCATTATTATGCATAGGTTCCAGAAGCCATACCATTGCTAATTTATGTCTAATAACTAAAGACTTAATTCTTGGTATAGATTTGTTATAACCCCTAATGTTCC
>JAULKK010000008.1:9869921-9885460 GCA_032355705.1 Rubia peregrina
CGGCTGGCCATGCAATCCAAGTCACCAAAAATCTGGTAAGTATGGGCGCAGGACGTTCTGTTCTACACGGCCCACCATTTCAAGTCACAAATACCAAGACCAGCCAACGAGGTGCGAAGAATAACGTGGTTCACGGTGAGATATTGAGCAAAATGAGATTCCAACCAAGGGGGTGTGCTAAACGACATGAGACGTAGATCAGAAGGACCGAAAATGGATTTCCAACCGAGAGCTCACGTTGGTTGACATGGACCGCGCCACCATGAGAGAGAACGATCTATGCCAAGGCCGATGGCCCATGATGGCACTAAGCTATGGCCCGTGCTAGGGCCCACGTGCCGCACCACCATGAGGCCCCCTCGGCTGACATGGGCGGAGCCATGCGCCACCTTGCGCCGGTTGCGGCTACTAGGGTTTTTGGCCATTTATGGGCCTCTTTTTAGACCAAATTCCTTGCTACTATACATATGGACTTATGTCTACTAAAGTTTAAGTAAATGCTCATTTTTAGATCTAAAGAGGAGACTAGAGAGAGAAAATACGTTTCCTTCTCTCTATGTGCTTTTCTTTTCATCTTTATACTTTTGTTTTGCCCAAATGTGTTGAATCCAATGAAATACTCGGGTTCAATGCTTATGGAGTAGGGATCTTACTTGGGGATAATATTTTTATTCATGTGTTAGATTTACCTATTTCTATGTGTTTTGTGATTATTATGTTGGCTTGTTCTTATAATTCTTATGAATTGCATGATTGCCACACATTGTTGGCACACAACAAGTCTACTTTCATGTCCCGGGAAGGAAACCTAGATACGCTTGGTGTGACGATAGTCCGGAACTAGGTGTGTGCACGAAGGTTACCGTTGTTAATCGTCAGGATCGACCATGCTCTAGTTAGCCGACCAATGAGGTTCTAATGGTTACATGTAGAGATAGATTAAGTAGCAAACTAGGATTTTATTGTTGGTCCTAGAGCCATCGATAATACGCCTACTTTCTTTGCCTTTGTAGTCCTAGGGGTAGTTCGTTCGTGGTGTTCAGCCCGGGACTTAATTGCACAGGGGAGAATCAGACCTGCACAATGAGCCATTGTTGTTCTTTCACTCTCCTAGTTGCGGAGGCGAGGCTTATGGAATATTTTATACACGAACATCTATGTGACAGATAGGGGGAAGTTTTGACCATTATCCACACCACATGACACGAACACTGAAATAGGGTTTAGTTCTTGTATCTGATTAAATCTATGAACGAAATAACATTAACCATGTTATGCAAATATTCCCCTAGTGTTATTTTATATTTTTAATTTTCTTGATCAATTGCATGCTAGTAGTTGTTAGTTCAAACCCCTCCCCTAATGATTGTTTTCACAACACTTTTTATTTCTAACAAGTGGTAGGATTGACGATCCGACCGCGGTTGTGTTTAGTTTATTATTAGATTCCTAACATCTCTAGGGACGACTCCGTTACTTTTACTATCTACCATGCTTGATAGTGTATAGTAGTAGGAATGAGAACAACATTACAAATTCTATCTTTGACTCACGCCCCCTCTCGGTTTAGTAGATCTCCCATGAAAAGGTTGTTTTTAACAACACTCGGGAGCGGGTAAAATTCTACCATGCCGGGGATGTTAGTTTAACGGTCTAGTAGTTAACTTCCATAACATGTTAGTGGAGTAATTAGTGTTGTTTTTGTTTTTGTTGGTTTTTGCTTTTGAGATTTCTTACTACTTTCCGGTTTCTTGAAACCCTTTTTGCTAGTATTCTTTTTAGTTGGCCATTTATTTAATCCCAGTTTATGGTATATACCGGGCGAAGAACTTGGAAGTTTTACATAGTCTAGCAGATTACACGGGTGATAGGCGAAGAAGGAAAATGAGATTTAGGCCGGAAGTTCCACAAGAACCACTTTCAGTAGTTGTATAAAAAGAAGAAATGGCGGAGGATAATCGCATTTTGAGAGAGTTGATGGCTCCAAATTTGCAGAATCAACCGCTTTGCATCATTTTCCCACCCTTGCCACCCAATGTGACACGTGAACTCAAGAGTGGTATGATTCATTGCTTGCCGAATTTCCGTGGGATGGACGGAGAATATCCGAGCTAGCATCTTTCAGAATTCCACCTAGTCATTACCAGCATGAAGCCGACAGGTGTCTCAGAGGAAGATTACAATCTGACGGCGTTTTCTTTCTTACTTCAGGATTTGGCCGAAGATTGGTTACACTATCTCCCACCCGTTTGTATCACCTCATGGATGGATATGAAGCGCATATTTCTCCAGAAATACTTCCCAGCTTCAAAGTCTGCGGGCTTGAAGAAGCAACTTTCCAACATCTCTCAGTTTGCTAATGAGTCCCTCTACAAGTATTGGGAAATGTTTAAGAGGTTGTTGGCTAGTTGTCCGTATCATCCATTCAAGAGGGAGACTTGGTTTAATATTTCTTAGAAGGATTGTGCGATGATGACATGCGCATGGTGAACGCTGCTTGCAATGGTTCGATCGCCAAAAAGAGTTCAAGGGAGGCAATGACACTCTTCGAGGAGATGGAAAACGGAACAAGGCAATTTGGTACAAGGTCTAGGGTGAAGCCCGTAGATGAACCATCTCAATCCCCTAAGTTAGAGGAACAAGTCCAAATTATTGCCTCCGTGATGAAAGCGTTCATGAAAGAAGGAGTGCAACAAGAAAAAGTGTGCGGTATTTGTATCCTTGATCATCACACAGATGTTTGCTCGTAAGTGGTGGAAGACTTTGAAGAAGTTAAGGCATTGGATTTCAACAACGGTGGACTTAGGCCAAAGTTTGCTAGGGAAAAACAACAAGGGTTCCATTGGAACCAAGGAAGTGAAAGGCAAGATCCTTATAAAAACACCTTCAACCCGAGGTACCGAGATCACCCCAACTTCTGTTGGCGCTAGGAGAACCAAATGCAAGGGTACAACTGCGGCAGACAACCTCCACCTTAACCCTATCCAAGGGGGGAAGGGCCTTCCAACAACAACGTCTCATTTTACAAGTTGGACCGAGAGGAAATCCTTGAAGTAATCTCTCAATTGGCTAAGAAACATGACGTCTTTGGAGAGCGAACAAGGCGAGAGATTGAAAATATCGGTACTAGGGCATTCTCGAGCATCAAGAATCTTGAGATTCAAGTCGACAAACTTTGCACCTCGGTAAGTCAACTTGAAGCCAAAGAGTCTGGAAATATTCCTTCCCAACCGGAGGTCAATCTGAGGAATGTGAGCACCTTGAAATTAATAAGCGGGAAGGAGGTCCATGAGCCCGATAAGGAAATCCTAAATGAGAACGACTTGGTCATGGAAAGCAACAAAATCAACTTGGACGAGCAAGAATGGGTTGTTGAGGAACCCATCAAGGAGCTTCCAACACCTAAAACGAGAGTTACTCTCTTGTCGCCCTTCCCTAATGCACTTAGGGGAATGCCGAAGGTGGAAACTAATGACGAGCATATCCGATTTTTTTAGAAGGTTGAAGTTAGTATCCCGACTCGCATGCACTAGAAAGAGGAATAAATCCCTTAGGAAAATAGGAAAAGTGAAAATAAGGGGAGTCGCCGCTCTTAATCATAGAAAATTGCCTACAAAATGTGATGACCGGCATGTTTTCAATTCCTATTTCTTTAGGTGGTAAATTGGTGAAAAACACTATGATTGATCTAGGAGTCTCTATTAATGTCATACCTTCTTGCATCTATGAGAACCTAGAAATAGGTGAACTTAAAGAAACTAGGGTGATTGTCCAAATGGCCGTTCACTCCTAGGCTAGTCCTCATGGACTTGAAAATGATGTGATGGTTTGAGTGGCCAATTTGGTGTTTCTGATGGACTTCTATGTCTTTGATGTAACGCACGATGGTGGCGCACTCTCAATTTTATTGGGGAAAATCTTTCTACTTGTCGCATACATGCAGAAATACTAGCGGTTAAGATTGGGAATGAATTCGGAAAAAGCTCTCTCAGTTTATGATTGCTCTTATCGAATGTCCAAACCCACCATGATCTGAGCAAGCAAATCAACCAGCTGATATGATAACCTGGCTAAATTTGCTTTGAAGAACTCAGTTACCAACAAAGTATTTCAATTTTCAGAGCTAGATAATGTTGTTAGAGGTCTGATCAAACTTGCCATTTTATCTGGGGGATTGGGAAGCTACTGATCCCACTTATTGCAGGTTCTGGAAAAGGATGCCCCGCTCAAAAAATTGCTTCTTTCTCAAGCAAAGATTGGCATAGCTAGCTTGAAACACAAGTAAGCTCATCTACACAAGCTCTACGGAGGGAGTATATTTTTCTAACTTTTGAATTATGAGTGATATCCAAATGCACTAAACTGAATTCTCTATTAAATAATGTCAAAATCGCATCAAATGTGCCAAATTTTACACTCCACGCTACAAAAAGAGTCCAGTTTTGGACGGTTCAGCCATGACAACTCTTGCTTTCCCGTTCTATCCATGTTTCTATTTTGGCCCCAGCCAGTGCCCAAGACTTGTTGAACAAGATAAGTTACTCCATAAAGTTGACTATCATTGGAAAAATCAGGCTGAAGAAAGTAAAGGCTCAGCTGCAGGGCAGAATTCTTCAACCTGAAGACCAGAAGGCCCCAAACAAGGAGGGCAGTAAGCTTTCACTGCATTCTGCATGTTCACATCTGCTGAACCATTCAGCTCATCAATTTCATCATTTTTCTTAGCATCCTGGGAAAAAAACCAACAATTGCATGGTTAAAGTACCAGAGAATTGTGAGTCGCGAAGACGTGAACTATTGTCAATGTTTGAACTAGTATATACTTTCCCTCTCTCCCGCGCTTCATTTTATTGACACAAGTTTCAAAACTGTGCAACTCCAAGCTACTCCACCAGAACGATCAAGCCCTTTACCCGTTCATTAGAGTTGACTATTTTAATCACATCCTACTGTTACGTTCGGTTTACAACTATTATTTAAGTTTCTAATCTTGCAACAAAATTTTGACAGTCTTCCCTTTCATGATTTAATTTCTCAATTCTCTATTTTCTACACATTTGACAAATCAAACACCACATGCTCAAAGCATCTTATACATGTTTTTCTCCTTTTCCCATCATTGAACTCTAATTTGTGTCCAATAATTTCATTATATATTCTTGCACAATTCCAATTATATGATTATAGGTTCTCTATATCTCCAAACAATTATTTTTAATTTTTTTTCTAGCTATGTGAAATATACTATTACAACGTATACATGATTCATTTTTCTATTGTTCATAATCACTTAGATACTACATTGCTTTCCCCAAAATTTTAAAACTTCCACATTATTTTAATTTGTAGTCACCAATTTTAAAACTTCCAAATTAATTTTCAATTGTTAGCCAATTATTATGTATCCTCCAGTTAATATCTTTGAGCCACGCTACGAGTATGCTGGAGAGCATACCAAATCTCACACAGAATAAACAATGTTGCTTGGAATGATGAATCAACAATAGTATAATAGAAGTGAGATAAAGATAGAATATCAAACTCAAATATAATGGCATTTTGTACCTGGGTTGGACAGTTGTGAAATGTTGGTAAAAATCGCCTTTTGCAATACTCGTTGAAGCCAACGGTGAGAACCAGTAAAGGAATGGTTGAGATGGATGCCGAGGGTTTCAACTTCAGTCCAAAAAGACCAACCATTGTTATTTGCATAAGTAGGATAGAAACAATGATATAGTGATGAATGTATGGCCAGTATTTTCCACTTGTTTCGTAAGAAGTAATGTAAACATCATGTATCTGCACCGGAAGGAGTAGCCTGTCACATTAATATAAGACAACAAGATACGAAGAGCCAACAACTTAAAGCATTCATTATCGATAAGTATCTTGAAAATTGATCAAGAAGTATAGATGCATATGAAATGTATAATTCTTCAGTAAGGCATGACTGTGTCATAACAATCCAAACAAATTCATTAAAAAATAAACATTACCAATAGATGTTAATTCTATTGGCTTAAAACAAATTTATATCAGAGAAATACCTCCATTCTAAAAGCTCAAAACAGGCATTTTCAACTATCTCTTTGGAAAAGCAATCATGAACTATAGACTTGTTTTTACCAAATTGCTGAACATGAAGATTTCAGTTTATAGCTATAGTTTCTAGCACATGTGCAAGTTATCATTTAGAACATTAAATGGTTTTGTTATCTTCACAGGAATGCATTGAAAACAAACAACCTCTTGAATATGTCCAATGATAAACCCACATTCACCTACAAGTTTCAGCACATGCCATAATCAAGATGGAGAAAGGTCCTCTTGCTTGGTTCTTAAAAGCCAGCAACAACTTAGACTTGCATTAAACAAATATGTGGATAAAAGTTGAGAAGGTGACAAATGATAACTACTTCGTGTGGAAATGCATTCTGAAAGTCTCATGGTATAGATCGGTAGAGATCAAACCTGATTAACAAAAACAACGTAGCCTAATAGAAAGTAGCCAACTAGAAAAGGAAGAAGCAAGGGAGAGACAACAGCATACACCATCCCGATCAGTACAGAAAGAGATATCATGGGAATAACTCGGTAGTAAGGTAAGGAGTAGACATATGCATTCTGTTTGTTTCCACGATCCCATGTGTGAGATTTAACAAAATCCCACATGAATAATCCAGGTTGGAGAGCCTCCAGAGAAAATCCAGACAATCCATTTGTTAAAATGTATGTCATAAAGAAGTCTGCCTGTCAGAAGGAAAGTACTAAATTTGGTCTCATATCATGAAGTAGAAACTCAGCAAAAATAAGTGCATTCTCACATCAACTTATAAACCAAAATCATATCATTTCCATGGCTCATAAGTAATAACCATTCTTCTAATGCCTTTTCATATTCAGTCATGCAACTTAAGGGAACTTATAATATAGCTCTTACCTGAGCAGACACAGCACTTGCAAGTCGATTAGGGAAACCTCCAGGATGTTTAAAATACTCCCCAATTTGATCTAGTAATGATCCTGATAGCAAGGTTAAGAAAAATACATTCCCCACAAGGAAGTAGAAAAACATATTGCAAGCTCTGATGTCCTTTTCACTTCTAGATACATATCCTGCCAATCGAGCGATAGCAAACATGCAGAAGGGGACTACATAAATAAATAAACTCAGAATGACACTTGGAAGATAGCCTGTCACTACAGAATTCAATCCTGGTCTGCAGAAAATAGAAAGGTTAAAATAAATGAGGAAGGATCATTACAGAAAACTTATCAAATGATGAATACTAAACATATTAGAGATTAAGTATCTTCAAATTATAAATAATCACAGGAAAACGTATACGAACAACAACAAAACCAGATACCCTTTCCACGTAAGTAAAATCAATAAAGTAATATTGAATCTGAAAGGAATAAAGAAAATCGAAACCAAATCCAACATTTGGAAAATTTAATGGTTACTCACCTAGGAGAGCATATGAGTAACAAATCTTCACAATAAATTTTAGTCTAGAGAGTTGCTGAGAGCCTAATGAAACAGTTTTCACAGATAACCAGGTCATAACCTGGAAAATTAGGACTAAGCCGAGTAGATCAATGGAAACATCTAATGGAATTTCAATTTCCCAAAATATCTAAGAAAAAAAAAATCACTAGAAATTTGAGTCAAGTGAGTTTCTGAAAACCTAGTGCCTCAGTTGTGTAGATAATTAAGTCAACCAGAAAAATCTCACTATGCCGCAAAGGCCAACGAAAACGAGGATAGGTTCTGACCATATACAATTGCTACATCCATGTATTTATTACTTACATTTGGCAGGTTATATTCATTAGCCAAAAGCACAGTGCTAAAAGCTATGAGCAATTAATCCAACTTTAATCTTCTCATCTCTGCTAGTAATCAACTTCTTCACATAATGTGAGGACACATACTGTTCTAGATCCATGTCGTAAAGAGGATTTCCTAGATCTCATTCTTCCTCGGTATAGTGGAGAATGTCAGAAAGCCTACGACAGTAACTATTAAACAACTGATTACTAAGTCCTTTCATGAAATTGATCAAGGAAAAGAACATCGATTAACACATTAACGAACCAACAAACTAAACAGGGAAACTTCAAACTGGTTATTCCCCAAAACAAAAACTCTAGCAAGACTTTTGTTGAACACTTGGGACCACAAAAATTTGCATGTTTCAATGATGCATAAATTATCCAAACTGAACTGATAATCTAAAATTAAATACATGAAGCACCACTGTTAAGCACAAAGAGTATTAAGATGATAATACATACATTAACTGCACAGCCATTGCAGGTGGAAACCATTTTCGGAGTTTTTCAAATTTTGCAATTCCTTGAACAGCTGTAACTGGGATGGTAAAGAATAGTGTAAGGAGTGATGCAGCTGTATAAACTACAATCTTATAAAGAGGAAGAAGTCTGCAATGAATGGACAGATTACTCCAGAGTATATCCCTTGGTTCTGGAGCAGTTGATGTTATCCACAACAATGGATTTGAGTGCTGCTGAGATTGTGCAGCTAAAGTAGCACCCAAGCGAGACCTGAATGTGATGAAAGCAACAGGCAACTCCTATAGAAAAGTGGAACATCAGAAACTACATTTTGAAGATTAAATTTCTATAAATTAATGTCTTCCACTGCATTATCCATATAAATTTCTATTGTCATTTGCTAAACAGGCCATATCAATTCAAGTCATGTTACGTTGATAAAGTTTTACATTATCTGTGAGTTGCACATGATAGGAGGAAGTTTAATCGAAAATATAGGTACAATTTTTCACTAGGTTTTCCATTTTTGTTGTTTAATAGTTAACACTAACGGGGTTCTGATTTTGTACCTTTTTCAAGAGCACGGTATCACTGCTCAGATAGCGTATCTTGTGATAAATATCCCGAAAACTATCCTCAAGCATCTCTAAGTTCGAGTTACCTCTCAACCAACTTGGTAAGAAAGATTTTCTATCATCTCTGTTAGCCACTGATTGTTGTCTTGAGTCATGAATCCGTTTCTTAACTGATTTGGCTTGAACCTACATGCAATATGGCTTGTTAGCTTCAGTAGTCCAGCAAAGAAACCCAAAAAAGTTGACTATGATATGATAAAGAACATCTATAATCCATTCTTCAGAGAGCTTGGCTGTAACTCAAATGCAAAGAAGTAAACATGCCCGAGCTATACTAACAATAAAAAGGTATAACTATATAAATATGCACATGTATACATGAACACAACTACTTAAATCATCCATGAGAAGCCTTTTGCTACTCGTCTACTGATAAATGTGATTGTGCAGTAAGAAGGGATATAAGAAAAGTTGTATGCGCTCATATATGACCCTTACCAGCAATTTTTCAAGTTCCCTGAAGTCATAGAGAATTTGACTAGAGTGATAAGATGAAGGAAAGTGTTTCCCGAAAAACCTTTCCAAACAGCAAGCATAACCCCTGTGTTCATTACATAATGGGATCCCTCGAACTAGGACAGTAAATTGATCTGGTCGATGCCTTAAATTTTGCATCTGCTCAGTCCTTTTCCGCCAAATATCAAGATATTGCTGCACAGAAGATGGAGAGAATATAGTTTCAAGCAAGCTTTGTCATATAGTAAAGCCAGGAAAACAAAAGGCATCAACTAGTTCATTAAAGATGACATGCAATGTTAAGAAAGGAACGATAGTTGAGTAGCTTCGAATGACAAGTGGAAAGACAGTTATAGGTGTGCAACTGATGGCCCAATACTTTCAATACAAATAACTTTCGAACCATCAGTATGAGGCCACCAAATATGCATGAAAAGTTGATATTTGAACAATATTATATCAAACATCAACGTAACATGACAATAATAAAATTAAATTTAAAAACACTCGCATAACTACTTGACATGAATAAAAAATTCTATGGATCTATGCAAAATCTATCATAATTAGCAGACACCAACTCTCAATGTGAGTCAGTTTTAACAGTGGATAATGATTTTAGTAACATCACTATATTTTTATAATGAATCAGGTAAATTCTGAAAGGAACTATACCTTGTACAACAGATATAATCCGTAGCAAGAAATAAAACATAAGCAGGAAAAATGCACCCAAAGCCTGCAGATAACAGAGGAAAAATTTGAAAAGGTCAAAAGAACATGAGTATTGAAACTTTAGGCCAAATAATATTCCAATTGAAAGCACAATAGACGATTCAAGTGAATGAAACATGATAACGTCACGACCAACATTACAGTTAAAACTCATAGTTCGACACTGAGAAGAATAATCATCGTAACCACATATTTTAGGGCAACGATCAAGCCAAAATTTATTAAAGCTTTAATGAAATATCTGCCTGACTACTGCTAAAGTGGAATGAATGCTTCTGTTTATTACTCTCAAATCATAGATATCCTGCTCAAAAATTTCATTTAGCAGGCCCCAAATGTTTCACTGGGCAGCTTTTTGTCCGTTTTACCATCACCGCATCATCATAGCAGGATTGCTTTCGATACTGCAAAGCTAGATGATTGACATGTCTTCTATGCATTTAAGGGTGAGGAACTATGTACTCTGGAGAAAGACATGTTGAACATTATGCCTATAACAAGCACACCGGGTTTACATATCCCAAAAGAACATGATTGTAGAAGACTTTTCAGAATACTGTACAGTTGAATTGAATCTTTTCATACTAATTCTTAACCAATTAAGAAGGGCTGAAACTTCCTTCATGAAGCTTTCTGTTTAGCTGGCTTGAACCGTCTTCATCAATGACAAAAATCCAGAGTTTATTAGCATGCCTAATAATCAGATAAAAGTGAATTTAAAAGAGCAAAAGGTGGGAAAGGAAAGAAAAGAAGAATAACAAGAACTGCAGAAGTAACATATGAAAGCACTATCATACACATAAAATGACTTGATAAGCGAGCCTCACCCAAGAAAAACAACATTTATTGAACAGCAGTGATGAATCTACTGATTACCTGTTAGAACCTTCTATAACATTAGATATCGTAAATGAATCCATTGAATGAGAGCGCACAGATTATCTGCTGTTGCCAGTATAGTTGAGTGGAAGCAAAACTGACAAGCTGACCACACTAGAAACTGTAAAGAAGTTGATCCTAAAATTTACATTAAACAGGCAAAGGTAAGACAATTAATTCTTCAAACTCCCGAATAGGGTGGATTTCGATCCAAATTACTAGGAGGATTAAGCAATATAGAGTACCCGAATTTAAGGAGGCGAATGAAGACAAGCACATCAAGACCACAGTGTGCGAGAATCTCCTCCTCGGTGACGTTGCAAGCGGTGCGAATCCATTGGAGCGAGGGAAGGAGTCTTTTAAGACTGAAACGCTCATGGAAACATACGCTGTGGTTGAGCGAAATGCGACGCGGATAATAGATGGGCGCGGTCCATGGCTGCTTCCTCAGTATGGAGAAGAGAGAGAGAATGAACAGGGCTAGGCCTATGTTAATGGCCGCTGAAACTAGCAGATTTTCTGCGTTCATAATTATTGTAAGATAATTCGGATGCTGGTTCCTTCAGGAGGTTTCCATCTGCGCATGATTTGTGTGCAGTGGAACCGTGAGGGTTGGGCCACGTGTTGGCCTAGCCTTGCAACATTGAATTACACGTGGTGCATGTAAGCCTACTTCCTATGTCATCTTAAGGAGAAGGGCATTTCAACATTATGTTTTTTACCATGTTCAATAGCTAGCGATCTTTTACCAAATAAATATATTATTTTTCTCATACTCTCTCTTTCACTTTACCCTATAATATCACTTAAAAAACCTCCTTTCCCCCCTCCACGGTGGTAAAAGACCACTCTGACTATTCATGGGCTCCACTTGATTTTCTCTATCCTACTCATTAATTTTACCATTAATATTTAATCTAAAAATATTTCCACCCAAAATAAGTAGAATTTAAAATTTAATAATACATTATAATATTTAAATTAGAATTTTGTTTTTACCAAAAATTATTAAATAATTATTTTTTGGTTCTTTTATATTTCGTCATTCGTTGCAGAAAAATAATTAAATTTCATTTTTTTCCAAGAATATTATTTTCTTAAAAAATTAAAAATAAATGATACGACATATTTTTTCTCTCAAAATTATGAAAAATAATAATACAGTAGAAAAAACAAATTATATCGACTAGAAAAATTACATAAAATACTTAAATAATAAAAATTGATCTAGTCCGACCAATCATTATAATTTGGAAATTGAAATTTTGATCTAGTCTGACCAATTATTACAGTATGATACAAGCTATCATAATATCCCCCAATGTTTCTATATTCTAGTATCGGGTTAGGTTGCGAATTACAGAGAACCGAGCTTGCAAAATACCGAAAGCACGTTCAACATCTTTCCGGTAGCTCTCTTGACACGTTGTGAAAAGTTGTTTCTTGGGGTCATTTGGAGCCTTATATGCGAGCATAAAGGTCGCCCACTTCGAATAGATTCTATTTGTAAGATAGTACCCTTGATCGCAGGTGCGACCATTGACTTCATAAGGAAAACATGGAGCCATTCCTTCACATACGTCATCAAACAAGGGTGACTTGTCCAGGACGTTGATATCATAGTTTGACCCCGCCATACCAAAAAATGCATGTCAGATCCATGTATTGTACGAGACCACTGCTTCCAATATAATTGAGGTGTGTCCACTTCTACCCTGAAACTAACCTTTCCAACCCACAGGACAGTTTTTCCATTCCCAATGCATGCAATCAATACTACCAAGCATACCTGGTAATCCACGCCCACGCGCTACATGCATCAAGCGTGCAATGTTATCTTGATTTGTTGATCTGAGGTACGTTGGACGGTACACGACAATTATTGCTTTCGCAAAATGAGACACCACTTCTCTGACTGTTGTTTTGCCCATCTGTAAGCATTCATCTAGTTGGTTGAATGCACAACCATATGCCAAATGGCGCATGGCCACCATTCACTTGTGGAGTAGGGAAAATCCTTCATAACCGCAAGCATCAGGCTTTTGTACAAAGTAGGGATCATGGTTTATGACATCTTTGAGGACATGTTGGAAAACATTTCGTCGCATACGAATCCTAGTACGAAAATGTTGATCATCGTACATTCTCTCAGGAGGTTGAGCAAAATATTGACTCTGGAGGACTTCCTGTGCTCGGGCACAGTCTCTCTTGATATTATTCCTTTTTCCTTCGGTAAGGTTAGAAAATTTTTAGAAATCTCACCCTCAATGGCTGTGTACCACTGTCTTGCCATTTCTGGCAAATTTAAGATAAAGTTAAGCGTTTCAGGATCAGTTTCGGGTAAGAACCCGAGAACATCATAGGTTGGTGTGTTTGATGATTCTCCAAAGTGAAGATCATCATCGTTGTTTGGTGAATTAGAGGAAGACATGGTTGTGTAGAAGAAGGAAGGTAAACAACAAGTTTGGGGTTGAAATGGAAGGTAAACGAATGTCCCCTTTATATAGAACCATGAAATTTGAAAACCCATTAATTATGTCTAGCGGAATCTTCAAGGTGATGAATGAACTTACCCCACATGAATAGATGGGACGTGTCAATGACAACCCATTAATTATGTCTAGTGGAATTTTCGAGGTGATGAATGAACTCAACCCACGTGAACAGATGAGACGTGTTAGTGACAACCCTATTAATTATGTCTAACGGAATCTTCGAGGTGATGAATGAACTCGGCCCACGTGAACAGATGGGGCGTGTCAATGACAACCCATTAATTAAGTCTAGAAAAATCTTTGAGGTGATGAATGAACGCAACCCACGTGAACAGATAGGACGTGTTAATGACAACCCCATTAATTATGTCTAGCGAAATCTTCGAGGTGACAATTAAACTCGGACCACATGAACATATGGGACGTGTCAATGATAACCCCATTAATTATGTCTAGTGAAATTTTGATGTGATGAATGAACTCAAACAAATATCACAACTGCAACAATTAAAACAGAACATAGACAACTTTAAAAGCGATCTAGTCTGACCAATTACAATGAAAGATAATGAAAACAGTATGATCTAGTCAGACCAATTATTACAAATAATAAATTACAATAAATATTGATTGTGGACTACCTCAATTAATTTATCATGAAAAGCCTTCTTCTCTGGGGTCAAATCTTGTTGTTGCATCAAAGTATGAAGGAGTCTAGTGTTAGCAAGATTTTGTTCACGCTCCGATTGGATTTGGACGAACTCCTGTTGCTCTATGTTATACTCACTTTTATCTATTTCATTATCCACAACATTTTTAGCAGATTCAGCGGCATCTCTAATAGTGGACTGGAACTCCATTTTCTTTGATTCAGTTGATTGTCCATCATCCATTGTTCTTCACGTTGCCTTTTCCCCCTTTCCTTGCATTTAGCTGCTTTGAAGTCAATCGACCTAGATGGATATTCCTTTGTGCTACCAGCATCGCTACTACGGGGCGTTGATGACTCCCGTTGCGTGTATGGCGTATATTCCTCTCCATCCGATTCCTTTGGGCAATATTGTGCCAAAAATTTAGGGTTATCCTTGCACGTATCATAACAATGAAAGAATATAAATTGTTGGCCTCCATTTTCATCTCCAAACAAGTTCATGGCCATGACTTTATATCTCCTTGACAAGACCCACCTCCCGCTTCGACTGAAGTGGCGTCTGGCTTTACTTTTACATCTCACATATTTGGCAATAACGTTAGCCATTTTTTACCACCGACACTTGCACGACTTCATTGACCGATTGCATTTTGCATACTCATTCACCCCGGCCATAATTTTAGGCCAAAACACACCAGCATTCTGACTCGTACCCACTATACAATCGGTTGAATGCTAGAACCACGCCCTACACAGAACGTTGTCATCATCTACACTCTGTTTGTCCCGACTAACTTTCTCCGTCCTACCCTTGCTCCCGGACACTGGTGTTGTTTCATCGCTGTCCTCAAGTACATCATTTGCTAAACGAATAAATCAATTTTTCCATTCTAAAACAAATATCATACATATTCAAATTAAATATTAAATGAGGGTCAACACAAATGAATAAGATGGAACATATTAAATAGTAAATGAATGAGAGGCAATGTAAATATCAAATATATTTTAATTAATAAATATCAAACATATTCTAATTAGTAAATGGGATGGAACAGAGTAAATGAATGAGAGGCACCATAAATATCAAACATATTATAATTAAATATTAAATGAGATGGAATAGGGCTTACCATCCAGAACATCGTGAATGAAAAATTCTCGCCCATGTTCACCACCAAAGTTTTGACCTGGTGAAACCCCGACATCCTTGGCTAAAAAAGGCTCCCGATTCGTTTATAGCATCAAGATGTAGAGAAGAAAAGTTTTGACAAATAATTCGGGTAAGAATTTTGGAATTGGATGTTTAGGTTTTGGGAATAGTGGTTTAGGTAAGGATAGTTCATGTATGGATGTTGGAAATTCGTAGAGAAATTAGGAGGGATT